>CM069912.1:125389973-125570586 GCA_036172215.1 Camellia granthamiana
AGCTAGCAAATAAGACAATCAAATTCTTTGTTTAAGTGGCCACAAATCTAGCAACAGTCTCACCATTTCAACAGTTTCTGATGATCTTCATCCAGTATTGAAATACAAGAACATGCTCTCTCACCAGTTACTTGACTCAATGCAAGATAGAATATAAGAGGTGAACTGCATCTCATATGACATCTTTAAAAAAAAGATTGCTAACACTTTTCACAGAACTAGAACTCAGCAAAACGATTGAGAACTATGACCTAATTTCTTAGAAAACATGGCCCGATTTTTTTCTTCCTTTAAGGTTTCGAGTTTCTTTACATAGACCCAGAACGTTAATGGGTGGGGAGAAGGCTTAAAAATAATGAGGAAATTTTTCCCATAACAGAATTCAATTTTTATTTTTATCAAACATGATTGGATCAGTTTGAATTGGTCTGTAAACTTAATGACAAAATAGACAACAACAAAAGCAAAAGTTTGATACCATGATTCCCAACAGCATAAAATTCCAACTATCTTTACTAAAGTGTAGAGCCAGAAGTCACAAACTCCATAACAATCATTATCAAGAATGCCTTTTTTCACTGTGGGATCCAAATGGAAGGCACACAAGGATAGAGGCATATGGGCCTTTGTAAGCTAGCTGCATGTAAAGCACTTTTGCAAAAGCTATACCATTAAGTGACAAAATATTGGCAGCTTTGTGTGTTACAGCTATATCCATTAAGTGACAAAACATCAGAAAAATTGGGGTATGCCACATGATATGGGTTCTTATTCTAAAATTCAGGCTAAGAAGAAGATAAAAGGACACAGGAATATTACACAATGATATATCTTCTTTTTAACCTAGTCAATGAATCACTATTCTCAATTGTGTCCTGGACTATTCTCAATTGTTAACATGCCTCTTATCATCCAATGGGTTGGCTTTTGGATGAGCCCTCATGGACATGATGTCCTGATTTAATTAGTGCAAATTTCAATCGTAAGTCATTCAAAACATAAGAGAATCACTATGGCACCTGGTTTTCATATTTTGAATTGAATTAAATACACAGAGTGAAGGCCACAAGGAAAATAATATGATGAGTGAACGAGAGAGAAAGAGAGGTACAGATCAACAAAATGCAGATAAACAAACATGTAAATGAACGCATCAAACATTTAGCATTTTTAACATATGAAACACTTCAAAATAAGCGAAATGAAATCAAAATGACTTTTGTGATATAGAACAGAGAAGGGGCTGAGATCTGAGAGATCGAAAATTATAGTTAGGGTTTGAAATTGGGGGAGAGGGGGCAGAGAGAGAGATATATAGAGGAAAAAATCAAGGGCTAGTTTCAACAAAAATCGAAAATCAAGGGTTGATTTTAACAAAAATCGAATTAGCAAAATAGTAGAAGAATAGAAGAAGATAAGAGAAGAAGAAAATAGAAGAGAAGAAAATACCTCAGTCGCCGCTGTTGCTCGCCGATTGCTGCCATTGTTGCCGCTCGCCGATCGCTGCCGCTGGTCACTCTCAGCTGGTCGAACGGGTGCCGGGCGATCAAGGATATGCAGAAGACTAGGGTTAGCGCTTGAAGAGACAGAGAGGGGAGAGAGGATTGAGAGATATGTTTGGAATCTCAAAAATAAAATAAAAAATGATTTGTTTCTTTGTAGGGGTGTGGGCTGCTGAAATAAATAAATAAATAAATAAAAAAAGTTACTTGCACATAAATTTTTTTTTTTTTTACACATTGAATTAAAAGTGGGATGGTTTTAAATTTTTAGGTGTGACCTATATGTATTATTGTAATATTCGGATTGAAATTTTTTTTAATAAAAAGTTTTCACGACATGCTAATGCATGCCGTGTAAAATTATAATATTTTACGACATGAAATGTATGTCGTCTTAAGTATAAATATTTTATGACATACTTTTGTATGCCGTGTGAAAGTATATATTTTTTACGGCATGCTTTTGCATGCCAATAAAAAAATTTTAGATTGAATTTTTTTTTTGTGTGCAAAAGTTTTTCACGACATGTTAATGCATGCCATGTAAAGTTATAATATTTTATAACATGAAATGTATGTCGTCTTAAGTACAAATATTTTACGACATATTTTTGTAAGTCGTAAAAACATACATTTTTTACGGCATACTTTTGCATGCTATAAATATATGAATCAACGACTTACATAGTATGTATGCTGTTATTGACAAAACATTAACGGCTTGCAAAAAAAAAAATGCCGTAGAATTGTACTAACTACCACATGCATTTAATGCATGTCGTAAACATGATGCCGGTGAATAGTTAGTTTTGTTGTAGTGCATCCTCGGATTCAGGGTAGTTCGAGAATTTAAGAAACATGTATTGGGAAAATCCAACAATTATTGGGGAAGTGATTGGTGTTTTCCAACCAAGCCATGAAGGGTACCAACAGCTTGGGAACCTAACACACCACATGAAGGCATGGGCTGAGATTTATCTTCTTAGCTTGATGGATGTGTTGATCACAAGCCCTTGGTCAACCTTTGGATATGTAGCTCAATGGGATTGGAGGTTTGAGACCATGGATTTTAAACAATCCCCAAAAAGGAAATGGATTATGATTCGCCTTGTCACCGTGCCACATCAATGGAGCCTTGTTTTCATTTTCCTCCGTTTTATGATTGCCAGGTGAAAAGAAGAACAGATACTGGGGCTAGGGGTTCCGTATGTTCGACATTGTGAGGATACAAGATGGGGGCTCAAGTTGGTTGATGAGCATGAACTATAGTTGAAGCCATTAATGTGAAGTGCAAATAGCTAGGCCTAAGGCCAAGAAGAGAAGTTTGAGGACAAGGCTACAATAATGCTAGACACACAGAAAACGAGACATAGACACTCACAAGCTTGTGGGCTTGTCTGTACCCAGTTCTATTTTCTACTTTTGTGTACGTAGCGTTGCTTGGAAGGCTTCAAGCTTAGTGATTTGGTAGTATCAGAAAATCCCAGGAGTGCATGCTACTAGAAGAAAACAAGGCTTTCAAAGGCTTATCTCACCTAGGAGGATATTGCCTTTAGATGCCAAGGCTCTTAGGCTTATTAATGCTGTGTTGAAGCTTCTTCCACAAAGTTTATTTATTTTTTATTTTTTTTCTGACGTTTCAGTCTCCATACCAGATCATAAGAATTTTGTGATTTTGAATTTGAGGATAGCCTGACAATAAAAGAGTTCGTCATAAAATTATACAAAATTTTTTTATGGAGTGTTGAGTTAATTTCATTTCTATCCTATACATTATCACAAATTTTCTGTTTATTTGGGATCAATTGAGACAACTACACAAATCACTAACTGTTGAAATCCAGTTGGATGGGCAAAAAATATAATTTTATAATTTAGACAACTTACATCATAAATCCAAGTACTCATTAGGTTGTTGGGTAAAACTTGTTTAAAATAATCTGATTAAAAAAGTTGTATTTGAAATTATTATTATTATTATTTTTTTATATAATTGATTTGATAATTGTAAAAAGAAAAAATATAAAATATTATAATTTAAACGTGATATTTTATTTTACTGACTATTTTAATATATTTTATTTTTATTAACTATTTTAATCAATATTCGTATACTCACATCACATCACATGTTCACCCCCTAATCACGACCCACTTTTCCTCAGTCAATAATGCAGCCCTTAAACCCGCGACGCACACATTGGTGCTGGTTTGGTCTGGATTATTTTGAGGGAGCTTATAGCTTTTGGCTTTTTAAAAGCTATTATAGGGCTGTATTGGTTGAACTTAAAGGGCTCAACTTCAGCTTCTATGGCTTTTTTGTGAAGGCAAATTCTTTGGAAAATCAGAAGCGGCTTGGAGCTGCTTCCGCAAGTGGATTATGCGGAGGGGGTGATGAAATTACTTAAATATCCTTACTATTTGAAGGTATTTACTCTTATATCACTATATATATTTTTTAACCCTAATCTTCTCGCTACTGTTCACTGATACTTAGAGAGAGAGGGGGGGGATTTCCGGCGGGGTGATCGGCGATTTTCGGTGAGGCTCTCATCTCTCCATTGTGATCGAGAAACCCTCTTCTCTCTCTGTTCGTCGCCTTCGTCGCAGTCCTCCCATCCCCCCATCGCAATCGATGGTGAACAGAAGCTCCTTTTTCTGGTGAACAAGAGTGCTTTCTCTCTTCGGCGTTGTGCCGTGTCTGCGATTTCCGGCTAGGATCTCGAGCTGTTCTCTCTCTATCTCTCTTTCTTTCTCTCACGAACCAGAAGGGCAAAGCCCAAGCATCGCAATCGAACTTCTGTGCTCTCGCCGCTTTGCGAGATAGGCTGACGGTCCAGAGCGATCCTCACCACTGCATCTGCGATCTCAAACCAGAGTCCCACCCCCATTCCCCGATCTGCGATCCTCACCACGGTTGCTAGGGTTTGTTAAAAAAATTAATTAATAAATTGGTATTCTGTAATGAATTAATAAAAATTAGTATAAAAACAAATTAATAAAATTGGTATATTTTGTAATGAATTAATAAATTAAAAAAATAACAATATTTTATATTATTAATTGGTATTCTAATAAAAAAGAATCACAATTTTTTTTAAAATTAACTGATATTAAGTTAATTATGAATTCACAATTTTAATTTAATTAATGAAAAATTAATTGATGAAAAAATAATTTAAGTTAATTAATGAAAAATTAATATAAATAAAATCAAAACATTAATATAGAATACATGAATATTAATTGATATTAATTATAATGAATTAATAAATTAAACAAAATTAACATAGAAAGAAGAGAAAAGAAAAAAAGATTTATTGAAGCTTTTTTTTGATGCAGCTGTTATTTATCTTAATAGATTTATTTATTTATCTTAAAATTAATTTTTATAGCTTATTTCATAATATTATTTATCTTAAGATTAATTCAACAAACACCACCAATTAAATCTATAATAAAAAAAAAAGCTTCAAAAAATTAATTTATATCATAAGATTTTTGATGTTAAAAAATCTGAAATCATTGTATTATTATTTATTTCATAATATTTATTTATTTCAAGTTATTATTATTTATTATTTAAAAAATCTGAAATCATTGTATTATTATTTATTTCATAATATTTATTTATTTCAAGTTATTATTATTTATTATTTAAAAAATCTGAAATCATTGTATAAAAATTTATTTTTGTGAAATATTTATTTCATTGTATTATTATTTAAAAATAATAGGGTTATGTTAATTTGGTGTGGGAATGATCTCTTAATATGTCATTAATAGCAAAAAGTCTAGAAAAATTCAATTTACAACTAACAAAGGTAAAAAAGATATTTATACAGCAAAAAGCTACTTCACAGCTTATTTAACAAACACTACTCAGCAACTTAAATCTATAATCCAACAGCTACACCAAACAGATTAACAACTTCTGATTAAAGTCATAATCTATAATCTGTTAAGCTATAAGCTATAATCTGTTTTAACAGCTACACCAAACGGCCCCATTGCCAAGGAAAAATGTGATAGAATAGACACAAGAAAAAGAAAAGACCAGTTGTGAATTTGAGACAAACGACGCCGTTCCCTCGTCGGAGCATCGAAAGGACAGAACGGCCCATTCCTTTTTATTCAATAGAAACTATTTTCTAATTTTGATACTTTCTCTTAAAATATGTCTATATAATCATATTAAACAAAAGGAAAAATTAAATTGTAAATTTAAACACAATTCAACAAAATTAGACTGTAATGTCATAATGAATAAAATTTAGCTAAAGTACCAAATGAAGAAAATAGGGGGTTAAGAACAAAATGATTATGAAAAAATTGCTTCCTACTTGCCACCATTTTGAGATGAGGAAAAAAAGTTAATAAATCCAAATGAGCAAATTGAAATTTTAAATTGGATTTATGATAATAAAATTTATATAGTTTTCACATGTGTTTTGTGTTTGTGTGCATATGTTATGCCATTGATAGATGCAACCATGCATCTTATTAGATAGGAATAAATATAGCACAAAAACTTTTATGAATATGTTACATATGCATTCCATTTAAGTGTCATTAATAAAACTTCCTATGTCATAAATTAGTACTAACAAATAATAGACCCCCCTTTCAAGCAAAACAATGCAAGATTTTTTTTTTTTAAATGCATCTTCCATGGAGTTATCATGGCATGGGTGTCCTCTGATTGTTGGAAAGTCCTTAACCATTATATGATATACTTTTGATTGGTTGTTTTAGATTGTCGAGTGAATAAACGAAAAGAAAAGAATGAGTTTCTTTTTTTTTTTCTTCCACTTTTCTAGTTTTTCCTTTCTTTGATTTGCAGGTTCTGTAGATCATTCTTCAAGTACCAGTAGCAAACTCAAAGACAATTGGTTGGTGGACTTGTATCTGCAGATTTCAGCGAAAAATCATGCTCAAGCCGGTACCAATCCACTCTATGCCGCAAAACTTCACCCCACAAACCCTCTCCCCATCTCATCTCCACATTGCGAAGCTACGAATCCCTCCACAGACACTGCGGTCCCCACACTGCATCCTACAACAAAACCCTAGAGCATTTTCAGCCCGGTGCTCATAGCATTGCCCGTGTAGACTGCAAATATCTTGTACATCTCTGGATGCCAAGCAATTTTTTTGCGATCAAGATCAGAATTTCATGAGAGGGGTTTCATGGTTGGTCATCAGATCGGATCAGTACTTCATTCCATCTTTGTTCTTGATTCCATCTTTCGAGCAAGACCTAAGTTGTTTCCGGAAAAGGAAACTGTTTTCCATCACTTAGGCCGGTACCTTTTCTACCCTTCCAATCAAGTTTGGGGGCTAATCACAATATATTATCATGCTTACTTGGCGAAAGCCGATGAGAGAATTGGAATCCAAGTGAGAGATTTTAAAAGCACAAACTTGCCATTCCAAAGCTTGAAGGATCATATAGCTAGCTACTATCTCCCTCACTTGTTATTGTAAACGAATCAATTTTCAATCGGATACAAATTAACATGAAAATCATTCATAAACTGCCTGACGATACAAATTAACACAGCATCACCCAAGCCACAAGGCCTCATGTGGATATAGTAAATCTATGGTGTCCAAAACCTCAAAGTCACTTTTCATAGTACGGTGTGATGGTTTCAAAACACTATAACCATAAATTGAAAGTAATCATATTTATGGAAACCTTGATCAAACTGTAAAAACTGCACAATATTTGTAAATCAAATAGTGTGCAATGCTTGTAAAGCAAAATGAAAGTGCAAAGGAGTAAACTTGAAAAGGAACAATCATTTACACTTTGATTTTGCAGTACAGACATATTAAAAACAGAAAAAAACATTAACCCAAGTCAGCTCATTGTCTATTGACCATGAAAATTGTTTTCATTCAGTTTTGTTTTCTGTCATACTAAAACACCAAAAAATGGAGAAAACATTTTTTTTTGGGGAACATTTTCAGCATCCCCAGTTAGGTAAACACATGTATCAGCAAGCAACATAGCCAATAAAAGAATTGAGTTCCATACTGAGGTAGTAAAAAAGGCCAAAAAATCATAAATTTAGAATGGGGCCAAGTTGTTGAAGATCAAACAAATAAAAATTGAAGCTTCAAAACACAAATTATACCAAAAATACCAGAACTAGCCAAAGCATAATCCAAATAAGGAGTGAAGCATACATTACATCCAACTCAAATCCTAGTATCAAGTAAAAATTAATTTTTTTATTTTTTATTTTTATTATTTAGGGAAACAAAGAACCTGAAATCAAATGCATAGTATCAGTTCTAACTGTATTGCCACAAAACCCTAAACCCTAATGTTGTGTTTGGATTAATGGTAAGGGAAAAGTGTAAACATAGCTTGAAACTTGAATACCCAACAAAAATTAAGCAAAACCCAAATCTTAAAACATCACAGAATAACAAATAAATCAAATATATGTATATACAATTGAACTTTGTGAAAAGCGAGCAAGAAATTGGAGCTTGAAATTACCTTCCTCTTGGGGACAGCCATGAGCTCCATAGATCCACCACCGAAACAGAAACTTGGGAATTCGAATCCAACGTTGTTGTTGTTGTTGTTGTTAATGGAGTCATGGTCGTGTTCAGGCAAGACCAATGGTGATGAGACGGTGGTGTGACTCATCGGAGTATCAAGCGGCGGAGGTTGGGCGATGGAGTGGGTCCACCTTCTGAGTCCGAATGCACACCCCATCTTCTCCCCGGCGCTTTTTAGCGTCGCCATCCTAAGAGCCATTGTAGCTGCGCACGTTAAGATGTGCAGGGGAAGATTGGCGGCGCTGGTTAAGGAGATGGAAGAATGTGATATTGCCAAGGAAAAATGTGATAGAATAGACGCAAGAAAAAGAAAAGACCAGTTGTGAATTTGAGACAAACGACGCCGTTCCCTCGTCGGAGCATGGAGAGGACAGAACGGCCCATTCCTTTTTATTCAATAGAAACTATTTTCTAATTTTGATACTTTCTCTTAAAATATGTCTATATAATTATATTAAACAAAAGGAAAAATTAAATTGTAAATTTAAACACAATTCAACAAAATTAAGACTGTAATGTCATAATGAATAGAATTTAGCTAAAGTACCAAATGAAGAAAATAGGGGGTTAAGAACAAAATGATTATGAAAAAATTGCTTCATACTTGCCACCATTTTGAGATGAGGAAAAAAAAGTAAATAAATCCCCAATGAGCAAATTGAAATTTCAAATTGGATTTATGATAATAAAATTTATATATTTTTCACATGTGTTTTGTGTTTGTGTACATATGTTATGCCATTGATAGATGCAACCATGCATCTTATTAGATAGGAATAAATATAGCACAAAAACTTTTATGAATATGTTACATATTCATTCCATTTAAGTGTCATTAATAAAACTTCCTATGTCATAAATTAGCACTAACAAGTAATAGACCCCCCTTTCAAGCAAAACAATGCAAGATTTTTTTTTTTTTTTTTTTTTTAAATGCATCTTCCATGGAGTTATCATGGCATGGGTGTCATTACTTGATTCGGATGTTACTAAATTTTTGATAACAAGTTTGTTATTGAGTGTATGTTTTTTGGTAACGCCTCGAATGTTGTCGACCCTTTGTGGGGAAATGCCTATGTTTGTGTTGCAGTGCAAGAAATTAGGGTTCTATATGATGAGGAGAAGATGGATTGTGGCTACTTGTTCTGTTATTTGGCCTGCTTTGATACTAGTCTCATTGATTTATTGTAAAACAGCACTGGATCAAAATGGAGGATTGGGAACAGTTGGAATAACTTCCCAAAAAGGTATATACATAACCTATTACTTTCAAGTTAAAATTTCATAACTCAAAATGTCTATCGTTTGAGCTCATAAAAGGGTTCGGAATATTTGGGTGATGACCAGTTTCTCTCTAAGTGATTTTATTTAGATTCTAGGTCAATTTGGATACATTTTTTCTTTAAATATTATTTTACCTTACTTTCATTATTTTTCCGTTTTCATAAAGAAGACTGTGAACTTCTAACGCATCTTGAAAACGGGTAAGACTACATATCTGATCATTCTTTGGCCTCACCGTGATGCTCATGCATTGAGCTGTCCTCAATTATTATGCCACAAAGAACGTGAACATGAGTTTCCTCTGATTGTTGGAAAGTCCATAACCATTATATGATATACTTTTGATTGGTTGTTTTAGATTGTCGAGTGAATAAACGAAAAGAAAAGAATGAGTTTCTTTTTTTTTTTCTTCCACTTTTCTAGTTTTTCCTTTCTTTGATTTGCAGGTTCTGTAGATCATTCTTCAAGTACCAGTAGCAAACTCAAAGACAATTGGTTGATGGACTTGTATCTGCAGATTTCAGCGAAAAATCATGCTCAAGCCGGTACCAATCCACTCTATGCCGCAAAACTTCACCCCACAAACCCTCTCCCCATCTCATCTCCACATTGCGAAGCTACGAATCCCTCCACAGACACTGCGGTCCCCACACTGCATCCTACAACAAAACCCTAGAGCATTTTCAGCCCGGTGCTCATAGCATTGCCCGTGTAGACTGCAAATATCTTGTACATCTCTGGATGCCAAGCAATTTTTTTGCGATCAAGATCAAAATTTCATGAGAGGGGTTTCATGGTTGGTCATCAGATCGGATCAGTACTTCATTCCATCTTTGTTCTTGATTCCATCTTTCGAGCAAGACCTAAGTTGTTTCCGGAAAAGGAAACTGTTTTCCATCACTTAGGCCGGTACCTTTTCTACCCTTCCAATCAAGTTTGGGGGCTAATCACAATATATTATCATGCTTACTTGGCGAAAGCCGATGAGAGAATTGGAATCCAAGTGAGAGATTTTAAAAGCACAAACTTGCCATTCCAAAGCTTGAAGGATCATATAGCTAGCTACTATCTCCCTCACTTGTTATTGTAAACGAATCAATTTTCAATCGGATACAAATTAACATGAAAATCATTCATAAACTGCCTGACGATACAAATTAACACAGCATCACCCAAGCCACAAGGCCTCATGTGGATATAGTAAATCTATGGTGTCCAAAACCTCAAAGTCACTTTTCATAGTACGGTGTGATGGTTTCAAAACACTATAACCATAAATTGAAAGTAATCATATTTATGGAAACCTTGATCAAACTGTAAAAACTGCACGATATTTGTAAATCAAATAGTGTGCAATGCTTGTAAAGCAAAATGAAAGTGCAAAGGAGTAAACTTGAAAAGGAACAATCATTTACACTTTGATTTTGCAGTACAGACATATTAAAAACAGAAAAAAACATCAACCCAAGTCAGCTCATTGTCTATTGACCATGAAAATTGTTTTCATTCAGTTTTGTTTTCTGTCATACTAAAACACCAAAAAATGGAGAAAACATTTTTTTTTGGGGAACATTTTCAGCATCCCCAGTTAGGTAAACACATGTATCAGCAAGCAACATAGCCAATAAAAGAATTGAGTTCCATACTGAGGTAGTAAAAAAGGCCAAAAAATCATAAATTTAGAATGGGGCCAAGTTGTTGAAGATCAAACAAATAAAAATTGAAGCTTCAAAACACAAATTATACCAAAAATACCAGAACTAGCCAAAGCATAATCCAAATAAGGAGTGAAGCATACATTACATCCAACTCAAATCCTAGTATCAAGTAAAAATTAATTTTTTTATTTTTTATTTTTATTATTTAGGGAAACAAAGAACCTGAAATCAAATGCATAGTATCAGTTCTAACTGTATTGCCACAAAACCCTAAACCCTAATGTTGTGTTTGGATTAATGGTAAGGGAAAAGTGTAAACATAGCTTGAAACTTGAATACCGAACAAAAATTAAGCAAAACCCAAATCTTAAAACATCACAGAATAACAAATAAATCAAATATATGTATATACAATTAAACTTTGTGAAAAGCGAGCAAGAAATTGGAGCTTGAAATTACCTTCCTCTTGGGGACAGCCATGAGCTCCATAGATCCACCACCGAAACAGAAACTTGGGAATTCGAATCCAACGTTGTTGTTGTTGTTGTTGTTAATGGAGTCATGGTCGTGTTCAGGCAAGACCAATGGTGATGAGACGGTGGTGTGACTCATCGGAGTATCAAGCGGCGGAGGTTGGGCGATGGAGTGGGTCCACCTTCTGAGTCCGAATGCACACCCCGTCTTCTCCCCGGCGCTTTTTAGCGTCGCCATCCTAAGAGCCATTGTAGCTGCGCACGTTAAGATGTGCAGGGGAAGATTGGCGGCGCTGGTTAAGGAGATGGAAGAATGTGATATTGCCAAGGAAAAATGTGATAGAATAGACGCAAGAAAAAGAAAAGACCAGTTGTGAATTTGAGACAAACGACGCCGTTCCCTCGTCGGAGCATGGAGAGGACAGAACGGCCCATTCTTTTTTATTCAATAGTAACTATTTTCTAATTTTGATACTTTCTCTTAAAATATGTCTATATAATTATATTAAACAAAAGGAAAAATTAAATTGTAAATTTAAACACAATTCAACAAAATTAAGACTGTAATGTCATAATGAATAGAATTTAGCTAAAGTACCAAATGAAGAAAATAGGGGGTTAAGAACAAAATGATTATGAAAAAATTGCTTCCTACTGTAGACACCCCATTTTTGACCGACCACAAGACTCAGACGTCACCGATTGAGTGCTTGGTGATGTTCCATATCGTGCTCGTTCAGAAGTTTCAGAGTTGCGGCCGCGCGCCCTGCCTCCGGACTTCCGGACTCTTTTGTACCTTGCCTCGGTTCGCGAACCAGACTCGGTTTTCTCTGTTTTCTCTTTGAGAAGGGAGGGAGAGGTCCCGTAGGCCATCTCTCAATGGCCGTAGGCTACGTTCCATGGTCGTAGGCCATTTTGCCCATTTCGGAGCCCGGTTTCCGGTTTTCGGAGCCGTTAGGCCGTGTGCCTCGGTTCGGGACCGCCCAACCATCTCCGTTTGCTCCGGTTTTTGGCTTGCATCTCATTTACATCCTTCTAAGGAACACTGGGGTCTCAGAAACCCACTTCGTAGCCGAGTGCTACTGCCGGTGCTTGGCAGCCCATTTTCGGGACCCCGAACCACGCGGTTTTGGTCACCGAGCATTCATTTCGTATTGTTGTTTGTTCATTTTTGGCAGGTACCTCTGTTTCATCCTTCTAAGGAACACTGGGGTCTCAGAAACCCACTTCGTAGCCGAGTGCTACTCCCGGTGCTTGGCAGCCCATTTTCGGGACCCCGAACCACGCGGTTTTGGTCCCCGAGCATTCATTTCGTATTGTTGTTTGTTCATTTTTGGCAGGTACCTCTGTTTCATCCTTCTAAGGAACACTGGGGTCTCAGAAACCCACTTCGTGGCTGAGTACCACTCCCGGTGCTTTGCAGCCCATTTTCGGGACCCCGAACCATGCGGTTTTGGTCCCCGAGCCTTCATTTTGCATCGGTTTTTGTTCAATTTTGGCAAGCGCCTCTATTTTATCATTTCGAGTGACACTGGGGCCTCTGATGCCCACTTCGTGGCCGAACGCCACTTTCGGTGCTCACAGCCCATTTTCGGGACCCCGCGCGGTTTTGGTCCCCGAGCTTTCGTTTTGCATTAGTTTTTGTTCAATTTTGGCAGGTACCTCTGTTTTAGCACCAGGAAGATCACTGGATGGTGGGAGGCCAGCAATTGTCTCAGCAACCAGTTATCTGCTTGGTCAAAAGTGGTTCAGCATGAATCCGAGAAGGAGAAAAGTCTGCGCGGCTTCACCGAAACAAGCGTAACTCCTTGCACAAGAGGAATTAAAATATGAGGCCACCACCATTGGAAAGCTTACTTCCGGGGCTTCATTTTTCACTCAAAAAATATCCTAAGTCCAAATTCGGGGGGAGGAGATATGGTTGGTTAAAGTCCGGTTGGACTGAATCTGCGCGGCTTTACGGAAACTGGCATAACTTTTTCTACAGGAGGAATTTTGATACAAGGTTTGCGCCATTGGAAAGCTAACTTCCGGGGATTCAATTTGGACACTTGAATGGACACTTTTGGACTTCCCTAGCACCCACCAGCCAGTGGTCTTCTCGGCAGCTTTTTTTATCTAGCTGGCCGGCCACCCCTTTTATGAAATGACCATTTTGCCCCTGTGAGCTGGCCGGTCCTATCCCTCTCATTGAGTGTATTCCAGCTATGCATTGGTTGCCCTCAAAATATCTAGATTTTGCATTGGTTGCCCTCAAAATATCTAGATATTTAGGGAAAGATCTTTAAAGGGAATACTTGGGTGCATTTCCCTCCCCTTTTACACCCCCTTTTTGGTCTATATAGTGGCTGGCCATCTTCTTTGTTGGGGTTAGAAAAAAATCCTTCAAGAGTTCTTGAGCATTAGCCTCCATCTCCATAGCCAAAAAACCTCAAAAAAGCTTCAAGACTTGCATCATTTCTTCATCAACACCAAGCCTCACCATCACCACTCCATTTCCACCACTTGGAGCTGATTTCCAGCAGCTAAAAAGGCAGCAAATTTGGTCCAAGAGGCAGCCAAGAAGTGTTCTTCAAGGGTAAGTTGCTATTTTCCCTTTTCTAGCTCTATTTTGTATCATTTTTCTACCCCCTTTGCTTGAGTTTTTGGGCTCCAACCCTCACTGGTTTTGGGCCTATTTTGAGCCCCTCTTCAACATTGAAGAAGGGCTAAACCTTGTTTGGTGCTTCTACATACCACTTGCTTCACAAATCCCCCAATTTACCGTAATCTTGCATGCTATTTTTAGCCTATTTGTATTTGTTTTTGGGGCTCCGACCCCTACTGACTTTAGGCTTATTTTGATCTCCTTTACATGGTTCATTAAGAAAGTTTTGCCATTTGGTGAGTATTTTACATACTTCATGTTATACCCTCTTGTGGCCCTATTTTGCCTTCCATTTCTAGCATGTTTGTATATTGATTTTGGGGTTTCCATAAACTGCATATATGATTATTTTTGGACCCTCTTCAGTGTTGTAGAATAAAGTTTTTCCATATGAATTTTCTATATACTACTTGCTTCAATACCCCTCTCTTGGCCCTTATTCTTGCATGCTAATGTTGACCTATCTATGCTTACAATTTGGCCATGTTTGTAACTGAAAAATGCTATTTTTGGGACTGCCTTGCTACTGTTTTTGCTTTCATGTGTCAATTTTGCATGTTTAGTATGGCTATAGGCCATTTCGGGGGCTAAATATCGCATTTCGGGATGATTTCATGCTTCGGTTGTCGTTTCGTATCATTTCGGGGCTGTTTTCCCCATCATTTAGCTGCTGAAATTTGGTTTGCATGCTTGTATATCATTTCCCATGTCATTCCATGCCTTAATGCATCGCCTCGGTTTGCATGCCCGTGGGTACGCATTTCGAGGCACATCATTTTCATCCGACGGCCTCCTATGTGAGTGAGCTGAGGCTCTCCCATGTTGGTGTAAGCCCATCGTTGCATTCCGTATGCCATTTGCATCGTGTTTATCATCGCCTCGGTTTGCGTGCCTGTGGGCACGCACTTCGAGGCACTTCGGTCTTATCCGATTTGCTTGATTATCATCGTCTCGATTTGCGCGCCTGTGGGCAAGCACTTCGAGACACTTCGGTTTTATCCGATTTTCATTTCACATCATCATCTCGGTTTGCGCGCCTGTGGGCACGCATTTCGAGACACTTCGGTCTTATCCGATTTGCTTGATTATCATCGTCTCGGTTTGCGCGCCTGTGGGCACGCACTTCGAGACACTTCAGTTTTATCTGATTTTCATTTCACATCATCGTCTCGGTTTGCGCGCCTGTGGGCACGCATTTCGAGACACTTCGGTTTTATCCGATTTTCATTTCATATCATCGCCTCGGTATGCGCGCCTGTGGGCACGCATTTTAAGGCACTTCGATTTTATTCGATTTTTATTTCATATCATCGTCTCGGTTTGCGTGCCTGTGGGCACGCACTTCGAGACACTTCGGTTTTATCCGATTTTCATTTCACATCATCGTCTCGATTTGCGCTCCTGTGGGCACGCATTTCGAGACACTTCGGTTTTATCCAATTTTTATTTCATATCATCGCCTCGGTATGCGCGCCTGTAGGCACGCATTTCGAGGCACTTCGATTTTATTCGATTTTTATTTCATATCATCGTCTCGGTATGCGCCTGTGGGCACGCATTTCGAGGCACTTTGGTTTTATCCGATTTTCATTTCATATCATCGCCTCGGTATGCGCGCCTGTGGGCATGCATTTCGAGGCACTTCGGTTTTATCCGATTTTCATTTCATATCATCGCCTCGGTATGCGCGCCTGTGGGCACGCATTTCGAGGCACTTCGATTTTATCCAATTTTCATTTCATATCATCGCCCCGGTATGCGCGCCTGTGGGCACGCACTTCGAGGCACTTCGGTTTTATTCGATTTGCATAGCATATCATCGTCTCGGTTTGCGTGCCTGAGGGCACGCATTTCGAGGCACTTTGTTTTATCCGATTTTCGCATGTCATATCATCGCCTCGGCTTGCGCGCCTGAGGGCACGCATTTCGAGGCACATCTATTTTATCCGACGGCCTCTGATGTGAGTGTGGCTGAGGTCCTCTCATGTTAGTGTAAGCCCAATTCGCATTTCCATCTCATTTTATCATCGTCTCGGCTTGCGCGCCTGAGGGCACGCACTTCGAGGCACATCTGTTTTATCCGACGGCCTCTGATGTGAGTGTGGCTGAGGTCCTCTCATGTTAGTATAAGCCCAATTCGCATTTCCATCTCATTTTATCATTGCCTCGGTTTGCGTGCCCGTGGGCACGCACTTCGAGGCACATCTGTTTTATCAGACGGCCTCTTATGTGAGTGTAGCTGAGGCTCCCTCATGTTAGTATAAGTCCAATTTGCATTCCATGTGTCATTTCATGCCATTTTGCCATCACCTCGGTTTGCGCGACCGTGGGCACACATTTCGAGGCATCTCATCTTCATAGCATTGTGCATGCTAATTTATATAATAGATCGCATTCATGCCTGTTTGCATTACATTCATGCCACTTTCTCGATTTGCGTGCCTGTGGGCATGCACTTCGAGGCATCTCATTTTCCATAGCATTGTGCATACTAGACTGTATCTTAGTTGCATTTCATGCATATTGCATCGTGTTCGGGATAGGAGTTAGCCCGGGCACGGGAAACGAGGTACGTTTCGTACTCCGAGTGACGGAACGTGTCTCAATTCCCAGGTCACCGACACTCCGGATAACCCATGATGGAGCTAGGTTTTGTCATGTCTTCATTTGCATTCATTCTATATTGAGTTGTGCAATTCGGCTCCTCGGCCATCATGCATCGGTATGCGTGATTGGTGGCACGAGGACCGAGGCATGCATATATTTGTGAAATACATTGCTGTGCCCTTTTCCTGCTCTCTGTCACAGCAAAATCAGGAATTAACAGCTTTTCAGAGCTTGGCACGCATTTCAAGAAACATTGTGAAACAGAGGCTGATTGGGGCATCGTCGTGGATTTCTGCGCCAAACAGCTCCAGCATACATCATTCAGCAGAAGCGAGGCAGTCCCTGGCTTGCATGCCAGTTTTATTGCTTTCCCTAGTTTAATTTGTTAATTAATTAGGAATTTGTATATTATTTAGAATCTGTAATATTTGGACTGTATATTTATTCGGACCCTCTGCGCGAGGGCACAACTGTAATAAGGGTGCGTGTGTGTGTGCATGTCTTCCAACCCCCCCTTCTTTCTCCCTTTTATTTATCCGCTTATGTTGGTTAGATTAGGGCATATTTTGATTAGCATACAGTATGATAGCATGTTTGCATTCATTCATCTGTTCTGCATGCACCGGGCTCGGCGCATCATACAAACTGCATTTTATTTCAATTCCAAGTTGAATACGTGATAGTTGTAGCATTCCACATGCCATGTTTAGAACAGCCGAGCCTGCCATTAGTTTGCATTTTTGCATGTGTTGCATTAGGCATTTCAGCATATTTAGGATCATGCATGATTTCTAATAAGCTTCGGTTTTGGCTTGGAGTACTTGGTGAGTTTTATGCTTTAGCATCCTTGCATGTGTGTGAGTGTTGCCACGATAGCATGCTTGCCATGAGGCTATTTGCTTATATGATATAACTGCCTGAATGCCTGTGGGTGAAGGTTGGGTTATTTGAAGTGGAACAAATCATCGACTGTTTGTTTTAAGCCCACTAGAATAGTGGCAAAATCACATCATGTTTTCTAAGCCCACCTGAGGGTGGCAAATACATATCTTAGCCTACCTGCGGGTAGCACCATCACACCATTTTCAAACAAACAAACATGAAATGTTTTGTTCCAATTCAGGCGACCCGGTCTATACTTATTTGCTGCGAGCACCACATAGTAATCTAGGCTAATAACCGGAATAAGAACACACAATGTTTTCAAATACAGATATCATGGTTAGTAGAGGCCGGTCTTTGACCGGGCGAGCGGGGGTGCTCACGAAGTGACCTTCCCCAATCGTACCCAAGTTCCCGAGCCGAGGCAACTTTGGTGATGACGGACACGTGGCCTTTGGCACCGAGTCAGGGTTTCCTAGATTTCCCATTTTAACAATATTTAGGTGGCGACTCTGTATCTGGCAAAGCAGTCCATGTTTGGCACTTCTTTCAAAAAATCAGTTTTCTCAAAACGATTTGCCGGATTTAGACTCTTTGGTTCAAGATTAAGAACCGTGACATTTGAGTCCTTCGAACTGTAGTGACCCAATATCGAACCAGAACGGGGGGAGAGGGGACTCGCACTCCTCGCTTCCCCGGGATTGCGTTCGGGGACGTCTACAGTTTCTGGCGACTCTGCTGGGGATTTAGAGAACTTGACTCGAACTCGTGATATCTGGTTTTGACTACACTTGTGTGTTTCTTTGCATTGCATTTGCATTGGTGCACCTAGGACACCGTGTTTGCCATCTGCTATCCCTGAGCGGTTTTGCCCGAGGCTTGTCTTGTCAAGGCATGTCCATAAGGCTTGCCGGTTACGGGCTCTGCCAGTATGGGAACACAAACCCCGATTTTACCGGGGCACCCTCTTTGACCATTCGACCTAGTGCATATTCGGATCCATAGTGACCATTCCAAACTAGGACAGGTTGCTTACCCGTTTATAGGTTGTTTGAAACTGCTGTGTGCATAGTGTAACCCCTAGCTCCTGACAAAATAGGACAGGGAAACCCTACCCCAAACATAGGGGTGTTTTGGCTCTCACTTATCTGTTATGTGCTTGTTAGAGTGCGTCTCTACAGGAATGCATGTATCAGTTTGCAAGTTTGGGCATCAGGCCTGCGGGCACCAATTCAGTATTCTAGGAATCAGTTCTACCTGAGGGTGTCAGTTTACAGGCAGAATTTTGGGGCAGAATTCAGTAGAGGGCACAGTCATTCTAGTATGCTCATATCTGTTCGGGTGAAATCAGGCTGAGATGCTGTCGGTTTTCTCTTTTGCTAGGTAGTCTCGGAACCATAGCTTCAGGAGGCTCTGATATCCCCCGGGTACATTGGACTAGTGCTGATAGACTTTGTTCGGTCAGAAATTTGATTCAAGGGAAACCAGTGTTCTTTCCCTGAGGCAAAGCAAAGAAAGGCCAGTCAGGGCTTACCGGTTCATCTGATCCGTCAGTCACCAGTCACATCACCCTTGCTCAGAATCAGCAGCCCGTGATGGCACAGGGTTCGGAAGAATTTGTAGCCGTGATAGCAGCGTTGAATCAGGGAACTGCCATGCAGGCTGAGACCAGTATTGAAACGCAGCGCCCATCTGGGGTCTCTGCCTCACATCCAGCTTTGGGACCCCAGCCGAACTTTGACCCAATTCCACCAATCGAAGATTTGCAGGGTCCAGATCCTCGAGAAGGGTTGGCTCAAGCCCAAGTTTTCAGACCCCTGGTACAGCCTAATGAGAGGCGTTATCCCCTCGATGCTAATGACCTTGATCTGACCGCAGTGAAAATTGTGAACCTTGAGAAGCAATTCAGAAGGGCACAGGGCCTTAACTCCATTCCCGACATTGAGGATGGGCACACCAAGTCTGCTGTACGGCTCCCAGACAGTTTCAAAATGCCATATATTGACCGTTTCGACGGGTCTGGGGATCCAATGGTACATATCCGACTTTTCTTGGATGTCCTGAGGCCGATGGGTCTGACTAAGCCACAGAAACTCTCTTTGTATGGAAGAACCCTGTTGGGTATAGCAGCCACTTGGTACGCTAAGTTGGAAGATAAAGTGAAACAAAACTGGGAAGAACTGGCTGAGGCCTTCGTTGATCAGTATTCTTACAATACCCAGGTTGAAATAACCATGCAAGAGCTTGAAACAACCTGCCAGAACCCAGCAGAGCCTTTTATGGAATTTGTTGCAAGGTGGAGGGCAAAGGCGGCACAGATGACAAATCGCCCTTCTGAGAGGGATCAAGTGCAGATGATGGTGCGAAACCTCGAACATGATATGTTGCAAAAATTGATAGTCGCTCCATTATTCACTTTCAAAAGTTTGCATGAACTAGGGGTTCAGGTCGAGAATGCGTTCAACAGCGGGTTCATTCCCAGAACAAGTGAACCGACAAGGAGGGTGATTTCAAGGAGTACCAATGCCGGAAGTAGCACTATTCCCGAACCCACTGAAATCAATACAGTCGCCATAGCCAACCCTTTTGCCAATCCAAGCCTACAAACAGCCGACCCAGCCCGAGCCCAGGGCAGAACTTGCACCCCTCTCTATATGAGCCTGACTAGCGCACTAAAACTCCTGATGGAAAGAGGGCATCTCAAACCCCTCGATCCTCAACCTCTTCCCAACCCACTCCCAGCCAGACATAACCCCGCCAAGTACTGTATGTACCATCAGCAGCGCGGTCATGGCACCGACCGTTGCTACCGCCTTCGTCATGAGGTCCAAAATCTCATCGATAACCGGACGATAGCTCCACCTTCAGACCCCAATGACCAAACATTTCCTACCTACCTCAATCTCATCCATACACTGCCATCCACCTATGACCCCAGCATATACATCACCCCAGCCCATCTACCCAGGCCTGAGGTGTTCATTCCAGAAAGCATGGATTTATGCATGATGGATGCATCTGGACCCCAATCCTCTCAAACCAGTGAGCCCACTACTTCTGAGCTAAAGAGAATGATCGAAGATCTTCAAAAGACTGTGACAGATCTGGCCTCCGGAACATTGGCTCCATCATCAACCATAGCACATGCTAGGAGTTTCACGACAAAAGGCTCCCCAATCTTGGGACAGGCTGCATTTGAGGAGTGCCAATCCCTTAGCAAAGTGGAGGCGAGTGGAAAGAGTAAGATAGGGGCAGACATGGATCCCCATGAACACCTTCTGTTGGCTGTTGAGGCTTTGAAAGCCGAGGGACTGAACAAAGAGCGAGTGCTCGCAGTTGTTGCAAAAACTGTGGACGACATTTTTGCCACTAAAGTTGGGGACAGTTTGAATCAGGAGGCCAGCCGGGAGAAGGGCCGTTGTACCAGAAACAATCCTGTTAGCTCCTCCATCTACAACATTTTGTTGTACCTGTACCCTGTTTTCTTGGTTGATTTGATCGCAAAATGTAGCCATTTGATAAAAAGAAAATGATATATAGAATAGAGGACATAGCCAATAAAAACCTAAATCCCAACAAGAAAATGCCGATTGACTTCTAATACAATCTCATGATGTTCTACACTTGTAATAGAAGACAACAAAACCTGTGGATTTAGTTTTATGTGAATCGTTGAATTAAAAAGCAACAGGCTTAAATCAACTGGATGAACCGTTCCTTTCACCAGTATTTCCCCTATCTCCACTGCAACAATAGAAGTGTGGTAGCTTCACTCGACCACAACTCCTGGAAAAGATGCAATAGAAGTTAAGTAAAGACATGATATGCTAAATGTATTGACAAAAACTGGAATCAAATACGAGAGTGAGGTCCTTTGGTTTACCAAGTTACAAAAATATGACCAATGTGGATGGGCAAATTTATTTGCTTATTTATTTTAGGGTAAATTACACTTTTTTTTTTAACGAAGGATAAATTACACTTGACCTACCTTAAGATTTGGAAAAAAACACAGCAAACCCCACAATTTTGACATAATTACACCGACATCCCTTTCAATAAGACTAAAGAGACCAAAATTAATGCAAATTGTGTGATGAAGATACAATGATAAACAAGAAAAAATATATATATATCTATATATTTTTTAGTGTAAAAGAGATGACAACATTTTTCTATCCACATGATTAGCGAATTATTGATGAAAATAGGGTTAAGTGTTATGTGAATTAAAATCTTAATGGAACTCAATGTAATTATGCCAAAACTATGGGATTCTATATTTTCTCTAAACCTTAAGAGAGGTTAGTGTAATTTACTCTTTATTTTGACAAGATACTTGGAGCATAAGGTACATGCCCCAATAATACTATAGTATTATACCACAGACATGTTGTATTTGTATGCAGATTGTCATACGACAAAATTCAGAAGTTCACAAAAGTCACTGTTCCAATAGCCAGTTCAAGGTCATATACGAGCATTTTGTTTTTTGAGAGACAAGATATAATGACATATGAACTTTAAAGGCTTTGTTTTACACACCGAACCACACTTTGTGCTGAAGTGACTTCACAGGCGGACCAGAGTCATTGTAGTCAGAAGTTTTAACAAATTTTCAAGATAACTAATGTAGTCATGAATCTATAAATTTCTATGGGGAAACATAAAATGTAAATCGCTAATAACAGGAGCAAAGGCCTTACTTGCAGCGGATGATCACTGGAACAGGTTTCGAAGCCTTTGGTTCATTCCTTATGCCTCTCTTGTGCGGAGAAACCTGCATGATCAAGAAAATCTTATCATTTGCACCAATGCTTTCGAAGAACACTTTTTGTTTTGCATAAATATTCTAAAGCCAGAACACTACCACAATGACATGGATAAAATGTACAATTAGAAGTATGTTAGTAAATGTGATAGACTTCATGATAGTGAATTTAGTCATTCATTAGAAAAATCCAATGCTTGAAAGTTGAAAATGGGAGATAAAAAGTGGGTATAAGAAATGAGATGACGACAATCCAACATGAAAATCATTCATAAACTGCCTGACGATACAAATTAACACAGCATCACCCAAGCCACAAGGCCTCATGTGGATATAGTAAATCTATGGTATCCAAAACCTCAAAGTCACTTTTCATAGTACGGTGTGATGGTTTCAAAACACTATAACCATAAATTGAAAGTAATCATATTTATGGAAACCTTGATCAAACTGTAAAAACTGCACAATATTTGTAAATCAAATAGTGTGCAATGCTTGTAAAGCAAAATGAAAGTGCAAAGGAGTAAACTTGAAAAGGAACAATCATTTACACTTTGATTTTGCAGTACAGACATATTAAAAACAGAAAAAAACATCAACCCAAGTCAGCTCATTGTCTATTGACCATGAAAATTGTTTTCATTCAGTTTTGTTTTCTGTCATACTAAAACACCAAAAAATGGAGAAAACATTTTTTTTTGGGGAACATTTTCAGCATCCCCAGTTAGGTAAACACATTTATCAGCAAGCAACATAGCCAATAAAAGAATTGAGTTCCATACTGAGGTAGTAAAAAAGGCCAAAAAATCATAAATTTAGAATGGGGCCAAGTTGTTGAAGATCAAACAAATAAAAATTGAAGCTTCAAAACACAAATTATACCAAAAATACCAGAACTAGCCAAAGCATAATCCAAATAAGGAGTGAAGCACACATTACATCCAACTCAAATCCTAGTATCAAGTAAAAATTAATTTTTTAATTTAATTTTTATTATTTAGGGAAACAGATGAGTAAGAACCTGAAATCAAATGCATAGTATCAGTTCTAACTGTATTGCCACAAAACCCTAAACCCTAATGTTGTGTTTGGATTAATGGTAAGGGAAAAGTGTAAACACAGCTTGAAACTTGAATACCCAACAAAAATTAAGCAAAACCCAAATCTTAAAACATCACAGAATAACAAATAAATCAAATATATGTATATACAATTGAACTTTGTGAAAAGCGAGCAAGAAATTGGAGCTTGAAATTACCTTCCTCTTGGGGACAGCCATGAGCTCCATAGATCCACCACCGAAACAGAAACTTGGGAATTCGAATCCAACGTTGTTGTTGTTGTTGTTGTTGTTAATGGAGTCATGGTCGTGTTCAGGCAAGACCAACGGTGATGAGACGGTGGTGTGACTCATCGGAGTATCAAGCGGCGGAGGTTGGGCGATGGAGTGGGTCCACCTTCTGAGTTCGAATGCACACCCCATCTTCTCCCCGGCGCTTTTTAGCGTCGCCATCCTAAGAGCCATTGTAGCTGCGCACGTTAAGATGTGCAGGGGAAGATTGGCGGCGCTGGTTAAGGAGATGGAAGAATGTGATATTGCCAAGGAAAAATGTGATAGAATAGACGCAAGAAAAAGAAAAGACCAGTTGTGAATTTGAGACAAACGACGCCGTTCCCTCGTCGGAGCATGGAGAGGACAGAACGGCCCATTCCTTTTTATTCAATAGAAACTATTTTCTAATTTTGATACTTTCTCTTAAAATATGTCTATATAATTATATTAAACAAAAGGAAAAATTAAATTGTAAATTTAAACACAATTCAACAAAATTAAGACTGTAATGTCATAATGAATAGAATTTAGCTAAAGTACCAAATGAAGAAAATAGGGGGTTAAGAACAAAATGATTATGAAAAAATTGCTTCCTACTTGCCACCATTTTGAGATGAGGAAAAAAAAGTAAATAAATCCCAAATGAGCAAATTGAAATTTCAAATTGGATTTATGATAATAAAATTTATATATTTTTCACATGTGTTTTGTGTTTGTGTGCATATGTTATGCCATTGATAGATGCAACCATGCATCTTATTAGATAGGAATAAATACAGCACAAAAACTTTTATGAATATGTTACATATTCATTCCATTTAAGTGTCATTAATAAAACTTCCTATGTCATAAATTAGCACTAACAAGTAATAGACCCCCCTTTCAAGCAAAACAATGCAAGATTTTTTTTTTTTTTTTTTTAAATGCATCTTCCATGGAGTTATCATGGCATGGGTGTCATTACTTGATTCGGATGTTACTAAATTTTTGATAACAAGTTTGTTGTTGAGTGTATGTTTTTTGGTAACGCCTCGAATGTTGTCGACCCTTTGTGGGGAAATGCCTATGTTTGTGTTGCAGTGCAAGAAATTAGGGTTCTATATGATGAGGAGAAGATGGATTGTGGCTACTTGTTCTGTTATTTGGCCTGCTTTGATACTAGTCTCATTGATTTATTGTAAAACAGCACTGTATCAAAATGGAGGATTGGGAACAGTTGGAATAACTTCCCCAAAAGGTATATACATAACCTATTACTTTCAAGTTAAAATTTCATAACTCAAAATGTCTATCGTTTGAGCTCATAAAAGGGTTTGGAATATTTGGGTGATGACCAGTTTCTCTCTAAGTGATTTTATTGAGATTCTAGGTCAATTTGGATACATTTTTTCTTTAAATATTATTTTATCTTACTTTCATTATTTTTCCGTTTTCATAAAGAAGACTGTGAACTTCTAACGCATCTTGAAAACGGGTAAGACTACATATCTGATCATTCTTTGGCCTCACCGTGATGCTCATGCATTGAGCTGTCCTCAATTATTATGCCACAAAGAACGTGAACATGAGTTTCCTCTGATTGTTGGAAAGTCCATAACCATTATATGATATACTTTTGATTGGTTGTTTTAGATTGTCGAGTGAATAAACGAAAAGAAAAGAATGAGTTTCTTTTTTTTTTTCTTCCACTTTTCTAGTTTTTCCTTTCTTTGATTTGCAGGTTCTGTAGATCATTCTTCAAGTACCAGTAGCAAACTCAAAGACAATTGGTTGATGGACTTGTATCTGCAGATTTCAGCGAAAAATCATGCTCAAGCCGGTACCAATCCACTCTATGCCGCAAAACTTCACCCCACAAACCCTCTCCCCATCTCATCTCCACATTGCGAAGCTACGAATCCCTCCACAGACACTGCGGTCCCCACACTGCATCCTACAACAAAACCCTAGAGCATTTTCAGCCCGGTGCTCATAGCATTGCCCGTGTAGACTGCAAATATCTTGTACATCTCTGGATGCCAAGCAATTTTTTTGCGATCAAGATCAGAATTTCATGAGAGGGGTTTCATGGTTGGTCATCAGATCGGATCAGTACTTCATTCCATCTTTGTTCTTGATTCCATCTTTCGAGCAAGACCTAAGTTGTTTCCGGAAAAGGAAACTGTTTTCCATCACTTAGGCCGGTACCTTTTCTACCCTTCCAATCAAGTTTGGGGGCTAATCACAATATATTATCATGCTTACTTGGCAAAAGCCGATGAGAGAATTGGAATCCAAGTGAGAGATTTTAAAAACACAAACTTGCCATTCCAAAGCTTGAAGGATCATATAGCTAGCTACTATCTCCCTCACTTGTTATTGTAAATGAATCAATTTTCAATCGGATACAAATTAACATGAAAATCATTCATAAACTGCCTGACGACACAAATTAACACAGTATCACCCAAGCCACAAGGCCTCATGTGGATATAGTAAATCTATGGTGTCCAAAACCTCAAAGTCACTTTTCATAGTACGGTGTGATGGTTTCAAAACACTATAACCATAAATTGAAAGTAATCATATTTATGGAAACCTTGATCAAACTGTAAAAACTGCACGATATTTGTAAATCAAATAGTGTGCAATGCTTGTAAAGCAAAATGAAAGTGCAAAGGAGTAAACTTGAAAAGGAACAATCATTTACACTTTGATTTTGCAGTACAGACATATTAAAAACAGAAAAAAAACATCAACCCAAGTCAGCTCATTGTCTATTGACCATGAAAATTGTTTTCATTCAGTTTTGTTTTCTGTCATACTAAAACACCAAAAAATGGAGAAAACATTTTTTTTTGGGGAACATTTTCAGCATCCCCAGTTAGGTAAACACATGTATCAGCAAGCAACATAGCCAATAAAAGAATTGAGTTCCATACTGAGGTAGTAAAAAAGGCCAAAAAATCATAAATTTAGAATGGGGCCAAGTTGTTGAAGATCAAACAAATAAAAATTGAAGCTTCAAAACACAAATTATACCAAAAATACCAGAACTAGCCAAAGCATAATCCAAATAAGGAGTGAAGCATACATTACATCCAACTCAAATCCTAGTATCAAGTAAAAATTAATTTTTTTATTTTTTATTTTTATTATTTAGGGAAACAAAGAACCTGAAATCAAATGCATAGTATCAGTTCTAACTGTATTGCCACAAAACCCTAAACCCTAATGTTGTGTTTGGATTAATGGTAAGGGAAAAGTGTAAACATAGCTTGAAACTTGAATACCCAACAAAAATTAAGCAAAACCCAAATCTTAAAACATCACAGAATAACAAATAAATCAAATATATGTATATACAATTGAACTTTGTGAAAAGCGAGCAAGAAATTGGAGCTTGAAATTACCTTCCTCTTGGGGACAGCCATGAGCTCCATAGATCCACCATCGAAACAGAAACTTGGGAATTCGAATCCAACGTTGTTGTTGTTGTTGTTGTTGTTGTTAATGGAGTCATGGTCGTGTTCAGGCAAGACCAATGGTGATGAGACGGTGGTGTGACTCATCGGAGTATCAAGCGGCGGAGGTTGGGCGATGGAGTGGGTCCACCTTCTGAGTCCGAATGCACACCCCATCTTCTCCCCGGCGCTTTTTAGCGTCGCCCTCCTAAGAGCCATTGTAGCTGCGCACGTTAAGATGTGCTGGGGAAGATTGGCGGCGCTGGTTAAGGAGATGGAAGAATGTGATATTGCCAAGGAAAAATGTGATAGAATAGACGCAAGAAAAAGAAAAGACCAGTTGTGAATTTGAGACAAACGACGCCGTTCCCTCGTCGGAGCATGGAGAGGACAGAACGGCCCATTCCTTTTTATTCAATAGAAACTATTTTCTAATTTTGATACTTTCTCTTAAAATATGTCTATATAATTATATTAAACAAAAGGAAAAATTAAATTGTAAATTTAAACACAATTCAACAAAATTAAGACTGTAATGTCATAATGAATAGAATTTAGCTAAAGTACCAAATGAAGAAAATAGGGGGTTAAGAACAAAATGATTATGAAAAAATTGCTTCCTACTGTAGACACCCCATTTTTGACCGACCACAAGACTCAGACGTCACCGATTGAGTGCTTGGTGATGTTCCATATCGTGCTCGTTCAGAAGTTTCAGAGTTGCGGCAGCGCGCCCTGCCTCCGGACTTCCGGACTCTTTTGTACCTTGCCTCGGTTCGCGAACCAGACTCGGTTTTCTCTGTTTTCTCTTTGAGAAGGGAGGGAGAAGTCCCGTGGGCCATCTCTCAATGGCCGTAGGCTACGTTCCATGGTCGTAGGCCATTTTGCCCATTTCGGAGCCCAGTTTCCGGTTTTCGGAGCCGTTAGGCCCTGTGCCTCGGTTCGGGACCGCCCAACCATCTCCGTTTGCTCCGGTTTTCGGCTTGCATCTCATTTACATCCTTCTAAGGAACACTGGGGTCTCAGAAACCCACTTCGTAGCCGAGTGCTACTCCCGGTGCTTGGCAGCCCATTTTCGGGACCCCGAACCACGCGGTTTTGGTCACCGAGCATTCATTTCGTATTGTTGTTTGTTCATTTTTGGAAGGTACCTCTGTTTCATCCTTCTAAGGAACACTGGGGTCTCAGAAACCCACTTCGTAGCCGAGTGCTACTCCCGGTGCTTGGCAGCCCATTTTCGGGACCCCGAACCACGCGGTTTTGGTCCCCGAGCATTCATTTCGTATTTTTGTTTGTTCATTTTTGGCAGGTACCTCTGTTTCATCCTTCTAAGGAACACTGGGGTCTCAGAAACCCACGTCGTGGCTGAGTACCACTCCCGGTGCTTTGCAGCCCATTTTCGGGACCCCGAACCATGCAGTTTTGGTCCCCGAGCCTTCATTTTGCATCGGTTTTTGTTCAATTTTGACAAGCGCCTCTATTTTATCATTCCGAGGGACACTGGAGCCTCTGATGCCCACTTCGTGGCCGAACGCCACTTTCGGTGCTCACAGCCCATTTTCAGGACCCCGCGCGGTTTTGGTCCCCGAGCTTTCGTTTTGCATTAGTTTTTGTTCAATTTTGGCAGGTACCTCTGTTTTAGCACCAGGAAGATCACTGGATGGTGGGAGGCCAGCAATTGTCTCAGCAACCAGTTATCTGCTTGGTCAAAAGTGGTTCAGCATGAATCCGAGAAGGAGAAAAGTCTGCGCGGCTTCACCGAAACAAGCGTAACTCCTTGCACAAGAGGAATTAAAATATGAGGCCACCACAATTGGAAAGCTTACTTCCGGGGCTTCATTTTTCACTCAAAAAATATCCTAAGTCCAAATCCGGGGGGAGGAGATATGGTTGGTTAAAGTCCGGTTGGACTGAATCTGCGCGGCTTTACGGAAGCTGGCATAACTTTTTCTAAAGGAGGAATTTTGATACAAGGTTTGCGCCATTGGAAAGCTAACTTCCGGGGCTTCAATTTGGACACTTGAATGGACACTTTTGGACTTCCCTAGCACCCACCAGCCAGTGGTCTTCTCGGCAGCTTTTTTTATCTAGCTGGCCGGCCACCCCTTTTATGAAATGACCATTTTGCCCCTGTGAGCTGGCCGGTCCTATCCCTCTCATTGAGTGTATTCCAGCTATGCATTGGTTGCCCTCAAAATATCTAGATTTTGCATTGGTTGCCCTCAAAATATCTAGATATTTAGGGAAAGATCTTTAAAGGGAATACTTGGGTGCATTTCCCTCCCATTTTACACCCCCTTTTTGGTCTATATAGTGGCTGGCCATCTTCTTTGTTGGGGTTAGAAAAAAATCCTTCAAGAGTTCTTGAGCATTAGCCTCCATCTCCATAGCCAAAAAACCTCAAAAAAGCTTCAAGACTTGCATCATTTCTTCATCAACACCAAGCCTCACCATCACCACTCCATTTCCACCACTTGGAGCTGATTTCCAGCAGCTAAAAAGGCAGCAAATTTGGTCCAAGAGGCAGCCAAGAAGTGTTCTTCAAGGGTAAGTTGCTATTTTCCCTTTTCTAGCTCTATTTTGTATCATTTTTCTACCCCCTTTGCTTGAGTTTTTGGGCTCCAACCCTCACTGGTTTTGGGCCTATTTTGAGCCCCTCTTCAACATTGAAGAAGGGCTAAACCTTGTTTGGTGCTTCTACATACCACTTGCTTCACAAATCCCCCAATTTACCGTAATCTTGCATGCTATTTTTAGCCTATTTGTATTTGTTTTTGGGGCTCCGACCCCTACTGACTTTAGGCTTATTTTGATCTCCTTTACATGGTTCATTAAGAAAGTTTTGCCATTTGGTGAGTATTTTACATACTTCATGTTATACCCTCTTGTGGCCCTATTTTGCCTTCCATTTCTAGCATGTTTGTATATTGATTTTGGGGTTTCCATAAACTGTATATATGCTTATTTTTGGACCCTCTTTAGTGTTGTAGAATAAAGTTTTTCCATATGAATTTTCTATATACTACTTGCTTCAATACCCCTCTCTTGGCCCTTATTCTTGCATGCTAATGTTGACCTATCTATGCTTACAATTTGGCCATGTTTGTAACTGAAAAATGCTATTTTTGGGACTGCCTTGCTACTTTTTTTGCTGTCATGTGTCAATTTTGCATGTTTAGTATGGCTATAGGCCATTTCGGGGGCTAAATATCGCATTTCGGGATGATTTCATGCTTCGGTTGTCGTTTCGTATCATTTCGGGGCTGTTTTCCCCATCATTTAGCTGCTGAAATTTGGTTTGCATGCTTGTATATCATTTCCCATGTCATTCCATGCCTTAATGCATCGCCTCGGTTTGCATGCCCGTGGGTACGCATTTCGAGGCACATCATTTTCATCCGACGGCCTCCTATGTGAGTGAGCTGAGGCTCTCCCATGTTGGTGTAAGCCCATCGTTGCATTCCGTATGCCATTTGCATCGTGTTTATCATCGCCTCGGTTTGCGTGCCTGTGGGCACGCACTTCAAGGCACTTCGGTCTTATCCGATTTGCTTGATTATCATCGTCTCGGTTTGCGCGCCTGTGGGCAAGCACTTCGAGACACTTCGGTTTTATCCGATTTTCATTTCACATCATCATCTCAGTTTGCGCGCCTGTGGGCACGCATTTCGAGACACTTCGGTCTTATCCGATTTGCTTGATTATCATCGTCTCGGTTTGCGCGCCTGTGGGCACACACTTCGAGATACTTCGGTTTTATCTGATTTTCATTTCACATCATCATCTCGGTTTGCGCGCCTGTGGGCACGCATTTCGAGACACTTCAGTTTTATGCGATTTTCATTTCATATCATCGCCTCGGTATGCGCGCCTGTGGGCACGCATTTCGAGGCACTTCGGTTTTATCTGATTTTTATTTCATATCATCGTCTCGGTATGCGCGCCTGTGGGCACGCATTTCGAGGCACTTCGATTTTATCCGATTTTCATTTCATATCATCGCCTCGGTATGCGCGCATGTGGGCACGCATTTCGAGGCACTTCGGTTTTATCCGATTTTTATTTCATATCATCGCCTCGGTATGCGTGCCTGTGGGCACGCATTTCGAGGCACTTCGGTTTTATCCGATTTTCATTTCATATCATCGCCCCGGTATGCGCGCTTGTGGGCACGCACTTCGAGGCACTTTGGTTTTATCCGATTTGCATAGCATATCATCGTCTCGGTTTGCGTGCCTGAGGGCACGCATTTCGAGGCACTTTGTTTTATCCGATTTTCGCATGTCATATCATCGCCTCGGCTTGCGCGCCTGAGGGCACGCACTTCGAGGCACATCTGTTTTATCCGACGGCTTCTGATGTGAGTGTGGCTGAGGTCCTCTCATGTTAGTATAAGCCCAATTCGCATTTCCATCTCATTTTATTATTGCCTCGGTTTGCGTGCCCGTGGGCACGCACTTCGAGGCACATCTGTTTTATCAGACGGCCTCTTATGTGAGTGTAGCTGAGGCTCCCTCATGTTAGTATAAGTCCAATTTGCATTCCATGTGTCATTTCATGCCATTTTGCCATCGCCTCGGTTTGCGCGCTCGTGGGCACGCATTTCGAGGCATCTCATCTTCATAGCATTGTGCATGCTAATTTATATAATAGATCGCATTCATGCCTGTTTGCATTACATTCATGCCACTTTCTCGATTTACGTGCCTGTGGGCATGCACTTCGAGGCATCTCATTTTCCATAGCATTGTGCATACTAGACTGTATCTTAGTTGCATTTCATGCATATTGCATCGTGTTCGGGATAGGAGTTAGCCCGGGCACGGGAAACGAGGTACGTTTCGTACTCCGAGTGACGGAACGTGTCTCAATTCCCAGGTCACCGACACTCCGGATAACCCATGATGGAGCTAGGTTTTGTCATGTCTTCATTTGCATTCATTCTATATTGAGTTGTGCAATTCGGCTCCTCGGCCATCATGCATCGGTATGCGTGATTGGTGGCACGAGGACCGAGGCATGCATATATTTGTGAAATACATTGCTGTGCCCTTTTCCTGCTCTCTGTCACAGCAAAATCAGGAATCAACAGCTTTTCAGAGCTTGGCACGCATTTCAAGAAACATTGTGAAACAGAGGCTGATTGGGGCATCGTCGTGGATTTCTGCGCCAAACAGCTCCAGCATACATCATTCAGCAGAAGCGAGGCAGTCCCTGGCTTGCATGCCAGTTTTATTGCTTTCCCTAGTTTAATTTGTTAATTAATTAGGAATTTGTATATTATTTAGAATCTGTAATATTTGGACTGTATATTTATTCGGACCCTCTGCGCGAGGGCACAACTGTAATAAGGGTGCGTGTGTGTGTGCATGTCTTCCAACCCCCCCTTCTTTCTCCCTTTTATTTATCCACTTATGTTGGTTAGATTAGGGCATATTTTGATTAGCATACAGTATGATAGCATGTTTGCATTCATTCATCTGTTCTGCATGCACCGGGCTCGACGCATCATACAAACTGCATTGTATTTCAATTCCAAGTTGAATACGTGATAGTTGTAGTATTCCACATGCCATGTTTAGAACAGCCGAGCCTGCCATTAGTTTGCATTTTTGCATGTGTTGCATTAGGCATTTCAGCATATTTAGGATCATGCATGATTTCTAATAAGCTTCGGTTTTGGCTTGGAGTACTTGGTGAGTTTTATGCTTTAGCATCCTTGCATGTGTGTGAGTGTTGCCATGATAGCATGCTTGCCATGAGGCTATTTGCTTATATGATATAACTGCCTGAATGCCTGTGGGTGAAGGTTGGGTTATTTGAAGTGGAACAAATCATTGACTGTTTGTTTTAAGCCCACTAGAATAGTGGCAAAATCACATCATGTTTTCTAAGCCCACCTGAGGGTGGCAAATACATATCTTAGCCTACCTGCGGGTAGCACCATCACACCATTTTCAAACAAACAAACATGAAATGTTTTGTTCCAATTCAGGCGACCCGGTCTATACTTATTTGCTGCGAGCACCACATAGTAATCTAGGCTAATAACCGGAATAAGAACACACAATGTTTTCAAATACAGATATCATGGTTAGTAGAGGCCGGTCTTTGACCGGGCGAGCGGGGGTGCTCACGAAGTGACCTTCCCCAATCGTACCCAAGTTCCCGAGCCGAGGCAACTTTGGTGATGACGGACACCTGGCCTTTGGCACCGAGTCAGGGTTTCCTAGATTTCCCATTTTAACAATATTTAGGTGGCGACTCTGTATCTGGCAAAGCAGTCCATGTTTGGCACTTCTTTCAAAAAATCAGTTTTCTCAAAATGATTTGCCGGATTTGGACTCTTTGGTTCAAGATTAAGAACCGTGACATTTGAGTTCTTCGAACTGTAGTGACCCAATATCGAACCAGAACGGGGGGAGAGGGGACTCGCACTCCTCGCTTCCCCGGGATGCGTTCGGGGACGTCTACACCTACTTGCCACCATTTTGAGATGAGGAAAAAAAAGTAAATAAATCCCAAATGAGCAAATTGAAATTTCAAATTGGATTTATGATAATAAAATTTATATATTTTTCACATGTGTTTTGTGTTTGTGTGCATATGTTATGCCATTGATAGATGCAACCATGCATCTTATTAGATAGGAATAAATACAGCACAAAAACTTTTATGAATATGTTACATATTCATTCCATTTAAGTGTCATTAATAAAACTTCCTATGTCATAAATTAGCACTAACAAGTAATAGACCCCCCTTTCAAGCAAAACAATGCAAGATTTTTTTTTTTTTTTTTTAAATGCATCTTCCATGGAGTTATCATGGCATGGGTGTCATTACTTGATTCGGATGTTACTAAATTTTTGATAACAAGTTTGTTATTGAGTGTATGTTTTTTGGTAACGCCTCGAATGTTGTCGACCCTTTGTGGGGAAATGCCTATGTTTGTGTTGCAGTGCAAGAAATTAGGGTTCTATATGATGAGGAGAAGATGGATTGTGGCTACTTGTTCTGTTATTTGGCCTGCTTTGATACTAGTCTCATTGATTTATTGTAAAATAGCACTGGATCAAAATGGAGGATTGGGAACAGTTGGAATAACTTCCCCAAAAGGTATATACATAACCTATTACTTTCAAGTTAAAATTTCATAACTCAAAATGTCTATCGTTTGAGCTCATAAAAGGGTTCGGAATATTTGGGTGATGACCAGTTTCTCTCTAAGTGATTTTATTGAGATTCTAGGTCAATTTGGATACATTTTTTCTTTAAATATTATTTTATCTTACTTTCATTATTTTTCCGTTTTCATAAAGAAGACTGTGAACTTCTAACGCATCTTGAAAACGGGTAAGACTACATATCTGATCATTCTTTGGCCTCACCGTGATGCTCATGCATTGAGCTGTCCTCAATTATTATGCCACAAAGAACGTGAACATGAGTTTCCTCTGATTGTTGGAAAGTCCATAACCATTATATGATATACTTTTGATTGGTTGTTTTAGATTGTCGAGTGAATAAACGAAAAGAAAAGAATGAGTTTCTTTTTTTTTTTCTTCCACTTTTCTAGTTTTTCCTTTCTTTGATTTGCAGGTTCTGTAGATCATTCTTCAAGTACCAGTAGCAAACTCAAAGACAATTGGTTGATGGACTTGTATCTGCAGATTTCAGCGAAAAATCATGCTCAAGCCGGTACCAATCCACTCTATGCCGCAAAACTTCACCCCACAAACCCTCTCCCCATCTCATCTCCACATTGCGAAGCTACGAATCCCTCCACAGACACTGCGGTCCCCACACTGCATCCTACAACAAAACCCTAGAGCATTTTCAGCCCGGTGCTCATAGCATTGCCCGTGTAGACTGCAAATATCTTGTACATCTCTGGATGCCAAGCAATTTTTTTGCGATCAAGATCAGAATTTCATGAGAGGGGTTTCATGGTTGGTCATCAGATCGGATCAGTACTTCATTCCATCTTTGTTCTTGATTCCATCTTTCGAGCAAGACCTAAGTTGTTTCCGGAAAAGGAAACTGTTTTCCATCACTTAGGCCGGTACCTTTTCTACCCTTCCAATCAAGTTTGGGGGCTAATCACTATATATTATCATGCTTACTTGGCGAAAGCCGATGAGAGAATTGGAATCCAAGTGAGAGATTTTAAAAGCACAAACTTGCCATTCCAAAGCTTGAAGGATCATATAGCTAGCTACTATCTCCCTCACTTGTTATTGTAAACGAATCAATTTTCAATCGGATAAATAATTCATATAATGTAACTAGCCTGCTCTCTTACATGATGGATCGAATACTCGATTGTTCTGTGAAAAAAAACTTGCTTCCCGAACTGAAACCCATGACGAATCCCCAAGAATCTATTTTTGTTGTAATTTACACACCTAATAAAAATCCGAAATCAAAAGCACTTCTTGTGACATCCTTGGATTCAGGGTAGTTCGAGAATTTAAGAAACATGTATTGGGAAAATCCAACAATTAATGGGGAGGTGATTGGTGTTTTCCAACCAAGCCATGAAGGGTACCAACAGCTTGGGAACCTAACACACCACATGAAGGCATGGGCTGAGATTTATCTTCTTAGCTTGATGGATGTGTTGATCTCACAAGCCCTTGGTCAACCTTTGGATATGTAGCTCAAGGGATTGGAGGTTTGAGACCATGGATTTTAAACAATCCCCAAAAGGAAATGGATTACAAGAAAAGTGGGTTTATGAGACGGAACTATTTGCGACGGCACGCATGTCGTCTCAAAAAGTCATTTTTTGCGATGGTAGAAAATGTCGTCTAAAAAAAGCAGAGTATTTGCGACGACACCAATTATCGTCTAAAAAAAGCAGAGCATTTGCGACGGCACAATTTGCCGTCTCAAAAAATGAGAGCATTTGTGAGTGCTTTTTTTAGACGACATTTTCTACCATCGCAAAAAATGACTTTCGTGTTTTTTTTTTTAGTGAATATTTTTTAAATTTTAAATATTTTTTTTAGATGCACCTTACTTAGATGTATCTAAAAAAAAATTATGAAAAATATTTTTAAAAATTAATAAATATATAAAAGTACAAAAAAAAATGTATTGAATTATTATATTTTTGGTATTTAGTGAATTTTTAAAAGATTTTTTTTACAATTTTTTTAATTTTTAGGTGTATTTATGTTAGGTGTGTCTAAAAATTAAAAAAATTCAGTAAAAACAATATAACACGGAAAATAAAAAAGTATAATTTTCTCAAAAGAGTTTTTGGAAAACTCTAACCTAGCATAGTGAATGTGGTTTTGAGACAGCTTCATATATATACAGTCACAAAATGGTTTGAATAAATTCTAGTACTTTTTTCTGTCGCAAAAAAAATTAAAAAAAATAATGTCGTCTTACTCTTTTGATATAACATTTCTCTTTTCATTCATTTTTTCATATTCCTGTCTTTCTGTCTCTATCTCTCTCTCTTCTCTTTATCTCTTTCACTCATCACTCTTCTTTCTCTGTCTGTCTGTTTCTCTCTCTCATTTTCTCTCTGTGTCTCTCGTATATCTCTCTTCTCTCTATCTCTCACATCTGTTTTCTCTCTCTGTCTCTCTCGCTCATCTCTCTTCTCTCTATCTCTCTTATTTCTTCTCTCTCTCTCTCTCTCTTATCTTTCTATCTCTCTCTATCTCTCTCGCTCATTTCTCTTCTCTCTCTGTCTCTATCTTTTTCTGTGTCTCTCTCTCGCTCATCTCTTTTCGTTCTATTTCTCTATCTTTTTGTCTATCTCTCGCTCATCTCTTGTTTCTCTCTCTTTTTCTATCTCTCCATCTCTCTCTCTCTATCTCTTTTTCTGTCTATCTCTCTTTCTCCCTGTCTCTCTCTCACTCATCACTCTTATCTCTCTCTGTCTACTTGTCTATTTGTCTATTTCTCCCTCACTATGTTTTCATTGCTCACTCTTTTACTCTCATCTTCTCTATTTATCGAGCTCCTTCTCGATTTATCGATCCACCATATATGACGTCGCCTTACTTTTTTGAACATTTCTTTTTTCACTCATTTTTTCATCTTTCTATCTCTCTGTCTTTGTCTTTCTTCTCTTTCCCTCTCTTACTCATCACTCTTCTCTGTCTGTCTGTTTGTCTTTCCCTTTCTCTATTGTCTTTGTCTCTCTTCTCTGTCTCTGTCTCTTTCTCTCTCTCTCTCTCTCTTTCACTTATCACTCTTCTCTGCCTGTCCGTCTCTCTCTTTCTCTCTGTGTCTCTGTCTCTCTTCTCTTTCTCTCTCTCACTCATCACTCTGTCTGTCTGTCTGTCTCTCTCTCTCTCTCTCTCTTTTTCTCTGTGTCTCTCGTCCATCTCTCTTCTCTCTATCTCTTTTTTTTTCTCTCTCTTTCTGTGTCTCTCACTCATCTCTTTCTCTCACCACTCATCTCCTCTACCACCTTCACCACTACTGCAAACGCCATTTCACTACCACCACTACTACAACGGTCGCCATTTCACCTCTACGTCTGCCATTACTACTACCATCGCCACCACTTCACTACCACCACTACCACTTTTGCCACTACTACTACTACCATTATTTCTCTTTCACCTCTGCTACTACATCTACTCTACCACTACCACAACTTCACCACTAATCTCCTTCGCCATCACCACCACCACCATCGTCTCTTATCCACCACCTTCACCACTACTGTCGCTTCCTCTCCTCTACCACAAAATATTACCTCTCTTCTCTCTCTCACTTATCACTCTTCTCTGTCTGTCAGTCTTTGTCTCTGTCTCTTTCTCTTTCTCTCTTTGTCTCTCGCTCATCTCTCATCTCTCTCATCTCTCTTGTTGAAAGATAATTAAATAATGGTCCTATTAACGATATCCGATGGATGTTTGTTAAGGACCAAATAATGTCAACAAACAATAAAAATCATATACACATTTCACATATTCCTATACACGTTTATTTACACTTTTCACCTATTTCAACACACTTTATATAGGATATAGCCGATGATTTTACGATTTCATGCATATTGCTTTCCTTACCCTGAAATTTGTCGTCAATACTCATGTATTGCTCAGATACTTATCCTTTTGGTGGACGTAAATGTGTGGTGTTTTCAAATTTTGGGTTAACTGATTCTTGATTCACTTGTTGCAGTCTGTCAGCATTAACGAGTTCTTAAAGCCCGCTGGAGATAGGTACTACAGTCCCGACACCCGTGGTAGGGGTGGGCGTGGACGTGATTCGAGAGGAGGTTATGGTGGAGTAGGTGCCAAGTGAGATTATTACGTCATGCCCTCTTCCATCAATCTCTATTGTCCTTGTTTGACTAGAAGAATAATGGAGTTCTCTGTATCAAAAAACCAAAAAAAGTTTTTAATGCCTTAAATGTAAATTTCAGGTGTTTCTTTGTGTGTTGTTCCCATGTAGCTTCCTCCCCCCATACTACTATGGTCTTTTTTTATGTTTTGAAAGTCTGGGACACATGAAAATTTAATTTATGACTTGAAATTGTTGTTGCTCAGTTTTGTTTTCAATAGATGGAAGACAATTTAGGTTTTATCTTTGTTATTTTTTTCTCATTCAAGATATTTCCATTTATGCTAACAAATTTCACATTTTACCCTGTTAGTTTTGATACTTGGCAAGTACTTAGTAGTTAGTAGTTGGCTAACAAATTTCACATTTTTAATAATTTTATCAGAGGATTTTTTTTTTCTTTTTTGTGACGGCACTACACTGTCGCAAAAAATAGAAAATTTTATTATTTTTATTGATTTTGTTACAGGTTTTACTTTTTGCGACGACAATAAACTATTGCAAAAAATAGAAATTTTATTATTTTTTTAATACTTTTTGCGACGGCATTACACTGTCGCAAAAAAATAAAAATTTTCATATTTTTAATACTTTTTGCGACAGCACCACACCGTCGCAAAAACGGGGTTTTTGCCATGCAAAAAAAAGACTATTAGCGACGGTATTTTTTGCCGTCTCAAATAACATTTTTAGTGATGGTAAAATAGTGCCGTCGCAAAAAGTCAAGAAATTTCAAACATTATTAGCGACTGTACAGTGCCGTCACAAAAACTCTTTTGCAACCCCTCCATTTGTGACCCCCTCTTGCCGTCGCAAAAAGTCATTTTGCTGTCGCAAAAAGTTTTTGCGACGGCATTAGGAGTATTAGCGACGGTATTTTACCGTCGCAAAAAGTCAATTTTTTTGTATATGATTCGCCTTGTCACCGTGCCACATCAATGGAGCCTTGTTTTCATTTTCCTCCATTTTATGATTGCCAGGTGAAAAGAAGAACAGGTACTGGGGCTAGGGTTCCGTATGTTCGACATTGTGAGGATACAGGATGGGGGCTCAAGTTGGTTGATGAGCATGAACTATAGTTGATGCCATTAATGTGAAGTGCAAATAGCTAGGCCTAAGGACAAGAAGAGAAGTTTGAGGACAAGGCTACAATAATGCTAGAAACACAGAAAACGAGACATAGACACTCACAAGCTTGTGGGCTTGTCTGTACCCAGTTCTATTTTCTACTTTTGTGTACGTAGCGTTGCTTGGAAGGCTTCAAGCTTAGTGGTTTGGTAGTATCAGAAAATCCCAGGAGTACATCTTTTACTGCTACTAGAAGAAAACAAGGCTTTCAGAGGCTTATCTCACCTAGGAGGATATTGCCTTTAGATGCCAAGGCTCTTAGGCTTATTAATGCTGTGTTGAAGATTCTTCCACAAAGTTTATTTATTTTTATTTTTTTTCTGACGTTTCAGTCTCCATACCATATCATAAGAATTTGTGATTTTGAATTTGAGGATAGCCTGACAATAAAAGAGTTCATCATAAAATCATACAAAATTTTTTATGGAGTGTTGAGTTAATTTCATTTCTATCCTCTACATTATCACAGTTTTTCTGTTTATTTGGATCAATTGGAGACAACTACACAAATCACTAACTGTTGAAATCCAGTTGGATGGGCAAAAATATAATTTTATAATTTAGACAACTTACATCATAAATCCGAGTACTCATTAGGTTGTTGGGTAAAACTTGTTTAAAATAATTTGATTAAAAAAGTTGTATTTGAAATTATTATTATTATTATTTTTTATATAATTAATTTGATAATTGTAAAAGAAAAAATATAAAATATTATAATTTAAACGTGATATTTTATTTTACTGACTATTTTAATATATTTTATTTTTATTAACTATTTTAATCAATATTCTTATACTCACATCACATCACATGTTCACCCACATCACATGTTCACCCCTAATCACGACCCACTTTTCCAGTCAATAATGCAGCCCTTAAACCAGCGACGCACACATTAAGCCTTCCACACTACCAGAACCTCACTCATCGTGACCCCTAACTTGCAGGTGCGAGAGATCCATCGATTGATCGATCTAGGATTTCCAGAACGGGGTGCCATTTGAATATGACCAGTAAAAGTCACCTGTTATGAGTGACACAGAATGTTTTCACACTAATGGTGAAAGGATGAGTAAATTACTTGACAATACTTGTATATTAATTAACATGAAATCTAAAAGAGATGTAATATATTTATAAATTACAAAGCATTTCAGCAAGATACAATAATAAATGCTTGAGGAACAGAAATTCATGCTGAGCTAAACAAAACAGAATGCAAACAGATACAATCGTGTGAATAACATATAAAGTCACTACAGCCATCAACTTTCCGCTTGCAATGCCGAAACGGTGTCATTCTCAAATCCACCATCCAGATCTATTTCTGACAAATCACCACTCTCAAAAAAGGAGTAGTGAAGGGCCTTCACACATCTTTCTGCCTCACTATCATTTACTATCAATGAGATGTTCACCTGGTTTCAGAGCAAGTGATCAATATTTGCTAGATACACATCAAAATGATGTATAAGAGTTATGAGAAAAGACCTTGGATGCTCCTTGTGAAATCATCTGGACGTTAACTTCATTAGTTCGGAGAACATTAAAGACCTGTCAAGGTACAAGCAAATGGAAGACATGAAAATTTTCATGTAAAATGACATTCAGTTATGATTTCCATTTTGTGCTTTGCAACCCAGAGAAAAATGTACGATGACATAAAATAGGAGCCCCAGATTCCTAAAGCAGTAGCTACAAATCTTGAGCGATTCATACAAGATGATAGAGATACCTTCTCTAGTATCAATGAAGAACGCTGTACATTTCCAATGAGGGAGATGATTGATCTGTGTTGGAGGAGATTCACAACTGCAATTTTTTCTAGCTCTTCCACTACATTGTCCAGTTCCTGCACAAACAAGACAGTTCCAGAGAAATATAGTGGGGAGAGAGAGAGAGAGAGATGTTAACATAAAACAGAAATTATGTCTACAAAACAAGGCCTATATAATTACTTCAACTGAGGTGATTATGACTAAAGATGAGATATACAAGCTGTAACGTGGACCAACATCACCTGGGGCATATAAGAAACTAGCCAGTGATTTTACGCATGAATACAAGAAAATAAATACAGTAGCAAAATTTATAAAGTACCCATGTTGGACACCCAACACTTTGGTAAGGGCATGGAATGCATCCAACATGTTTAGTTGGACATTCACCCAACAAGTGTTATAAGTAGTTTATTATATAACTATGCATAACACCCTCTATGTTAGCTTGTAAACACCATCTTTACCCTAAAATAATGAGAAATATTTAATAAATATAAAATCTAGCCATGTCCTTGTGTCCTTGAATATGAGAATTAGCCGAATCTGATATCTAAGTAAGCACATAGCTTCATGACCAACTAAATAGTATCAATTGCTTGCCTGCTGAATTAGTTCTCTGCTCCAAAGTTTTGATGGATCCAGGGTCAGAGATATACTAACTTCACTGGTAGCAACAACATCCACGGAAATGCCCAAATCTTCAAATATTGAAAACACCTGCACAGTAAACAAAGCCATCAAATTTGCAAACAAAATTAATGAGAAAAATGAAAACTGCAAAAAAAGTTCTCTCACCTTTGCAAGGAAGCCAAATTGACCAAGCATGCGAATACTAACTATATCCAACATGGTGACATTCCTCTTCAAAACTATGCTGGTTAGTACAGCCTGTTCTGAATTTAAGAAATTAATTAAATGCTGTTTGATCTTTTAATCCTCTAACCTAGAGTCAAATTATCTAGCTACAAACCTTTCCATATCTCTACTTTTAGTGATGAGGGTACCGGCAGCTTTAGGATTGTAAGAATTCTTGACCCTGACAGGGATATCACCCTCTCTAGCTGGTCTCATGGATTGTGGATGCAGGACCTGCAAACAAGAGCTGTGGAGTGTACCTATAGAACTCTTTTCTAAACAAGTGCTTTAGCTTTTGCCAAAAACGAATGAACATTACTTACTTACAGCTGTTGCTAATTGCTAAAACCATTTGTGATGATATAACTTTACAACTGGAGATTAACAGTCTTTGGATCATGAATTTGGAAATGGAGAAAAAATTTAGCTTACATTTCATTAACATTTGCCCCACCTTTTTCCTTTCCCTTTTCAAATCCCTACCCAAATTTATGATCCAAACACAGACTAAATGAATTTAACTAGCTCATCAATGAATGATCACCCTCAGAACAAACATGTGGTTAATTGTACTGATCTAGTCCAAAAACTAGTCTGAATGCAGTATTAACTATATATCCCTAAAAATACCTCGAAAATTCAGTACATGTTTGTCTATTGAATTCATAGAGCAAAATGCTACTTCTTGTTGTCACTTCCCAGTAACCAAAGTCCCTTATCTGATACCTTGTCTTTAACTTTTTGCCCACTTCCTCTCTTCTCTCTATATCTTGTTGAAATTGAGATATGGCAAAAGAGCTCTTCACAGAGGTATCAACAACGAAAGTGGTTCCTCCCTCCCTCCCCCTCTCCTTCTGTTGTGTGTGTGTATGTAGTACTACTTTTGGGGATATGCAATAATGCTTATGGCTTTCAAGACTAGAAAAGTACATTACCGAAAACACCACGACTGAGGTAATGAACTAATGATAAATCTTGACAGTTGAGAGGCTAGTGAAACTAGCTGCTCCATCCAGCTTTAAAGAGCTGGTAAACCTAAAGAGACAATAACAACAAGAATATAACCTGAGCACCAAAGTATGCAAGCTCAGCTGCTTCTTCAAATGTCAAATATGGTACAGGTTCAGCACGTGGATGAATGCTAGGATCACAAGTCAATACACCATCAACATCCTTCCACACCTGTCAGCATTGGTCAAATAGCTTTGGCATGTGTTTGATGAAAAATCACGAAAGCACTCATTATGCATGCTTCAGTGTTTGATCTGACCTGAATCTCGCGTAAGCCAAGGGCTTTACCAATGGTTGTTGCTGTCAAATCACTTCCACCGCTACCAAAGGTAGTTACTGCACAAGATTTCGAACCCTACAATTAGAACAACATATATCTTGATTAAAATGCTAACACAAGACTGATTAAGTTGATTTGAAATAAAAAAATTCTAAGCAAATGTATAGACAACAGTGAGCCAATGAAAAGACCTTTCCAAGGAAGCCAGTGACAATGGGAATTGCAGGATCGCTAATCCAATCACTATGTAATCTCTTTGCAACGGCTGGGTAAGTAGCTTCCAGGATGTCCGCATTCGTGAAGTCATCCGTAGTTATAAAACCAATGTCAAATGCATCATACTGCAGAACATTATGTTATATATATCATAAGAATGGGTACTACCAATTACAGGAAGGAAAGTAAAGTACAAGCCTGGAGCCAATGTCACAAAAGAAAGGATAACTAAAGAGAGAGATTAGAAACTAAAGTAATGAAGCCTACTTAATTGACCTCTTGAGCAGCAAACCAATGGCCATATAGATCAACAGGAGAGATACTACGAATCAATATACATATATATAATATATATTTATGTCTATTATTTTCAGATAATTGTTGGATAATTGACCAGTCTCATCTATGCAACACCGTGTCAACCAACTTTTCTTCTATTTCCTGACAGGGAACTGAATTGTTATAGCCTTATGATCCATTTACACACTCAAAGATTGCTAGAGATCAACAACCTTCAAAAACTCGAAACTAACTGCAATAGCGGTTCTCCGAGCTTTGCAAATGATAAGAAACCAACCAAAGATATTGGATACCTTTTCAGCATACGAAAACAAATTTATGCTATGCCACTGAGCTGGACATCTTAGCCTTGTTATTTTTCAGCACAACACATATCAAGGTGATGAGTTGAACAAACTAACATCTATTTTTTGAACTAATTAGGTACCTCGTCTTGAAATGGAAGTTAATGACAGTTTAATCTTTCACAAACTAAACATTTTTTTTTTTTTGGCTAAAAAATCTTTCCAATTAAAACTAAAAGGAATATGACACCATAAGTTTAAAATTTTATATAATGAATAATAAGGAAAATGATGCTAATGAACCCTTAAAATTCTTCAATATACAACGCATGGAAAGAATTGGTGAGAAGAAACATACTTGACGTGCTTTAGCACCAATTTTATTCATATACGCAGCAAAAACTCTAGTGGACAGGCATTCCCCAAATGAAACTAAATAATCTCTTATGCGGAGAGTCAATTCTTTTATTCTAGCTATTCCCTTCAATAGTTGCTCCAGTTCTTCTAAGTGTGCTGCAAAATGACACAGAGTGGGAAAGAATAGGCATGAACAACCACTTGACATATTGAAAATTATTGGAATGGTAGTCAATAAAGAGAAGAATTATTGATGTAAAAACAAATAAAGATGTGTTAACAACTCACCAGAAATAACAGAAACATCAACTCCAAGCTCTTCTACTGTCCTGTATGAACAAAATCACACATGAGTGTTGATGAAAATTGTTTGTACAATGAAATTCATGATAAAAAAAATTCAAAATTGATCACCTTAGATGCAGTTCCTTAATAAATCTCAACTCATCAATTTTTGACACTCGCGAATTACCATAACTCACTGCCTTTTCTCCAGCCTATGCCACAATCATCCAATTCCAAAATTTGAAACTTAATCAAAGAGACAAACAAACACATTATATGCAAGTAGAGAGAGAGAGAGAGAGAGAGAGAGAATTTTTCGTTTCGTTTCGTATCGTACAAGTAGAAGATTGGTAGTAGTTTTCCCCATAGCAGAGAGAACAATGACAGGCCTCTCTTGAGGGAAGCTAAGAATGAGATCGGCAACCTCTCTCATCCTCTCAGCCGACGCCACAGAGGATCCTCCAAACTTCATCACACACGTCAATTCCTCAATTCCGCTTGATCCTGGGCTTTCGATCGCACCCGCCTTCACTACTCGTTTACAACAAACCCTTAAAAATCGACAAGAAGCTGAGGAGGCCACCGCCACAGCCACCGGTTCTACGAATTTGGAGATCGACGGCGGCCGAGTGGTGGCGGTGCACCATAAATTCGAATTGAAAGATTCATTGTGCGCCGGAGTTGTGACGCCAAAAGGAGTTGGGAGAGAAGCTGACATTTTTGTTCTCTGTCTATCTGTAACAAGCTTGAGCTGAATTGAAGCGTCGATGATGATGATGATGGATATGGAGACAATACAGTACTGTCTCTTTAACTGCAGCAACCTTTACCTGAATTTTTAGATTCCAGTTCAGCCTTCAAAGAAACGATAACCCCACTACAGACATTTTTTATTTTTTTTTGGAAGAAAAACGGGAGGCTTTTCCCAAAATAAGCTTTTTTTTACATTGTATTTCTTAAACTAGGTCAACTTTTGACGAAATTCTCAAACTAAACTAAAATATTATTTTTATTCGCGCTTTTACTGTTTGGAGGCCAAAAGTTGATGAATAGTGAAATCGCTATTTGAAATCACGATTTTAATTAAGAAAACGCTATTCCAAATCGCGCTTTTAACATAAAATTTTTTTTCGAAGAAAATGCTATTTCAAATAGCACTTTTACTGTACATATAATATATATATATATTTTTTAAAAACGCCATTTGAAATAGCGTTTCTACACCAACCAAAGCCAACCCACACACTCTGACACACACACCAATGGGCACACCCACAACACTTTGCATTGAAATAATATAATTTTTATATCTAATAATAATAATTTATAATAGTCAATTATATAATTTTTATAATTTTCGTAAATATAAATCATTTTTAGGTTATGAATGGTTTGATTTATAATACGTATCTAACGGTAAAAAATTTTATAATCAAAAATAATTTTTATAATTTTTATAATCAAAAACAATTTATAATACGTATGTATTATAAAATTTTTTATAATAATTTATAATACGTATGTATTATTTGAATCTTTACATTTTTTATTTAAAATTTTTCACAGTAAACCCATCTTCACATTTTATAATACGTATGTATTATTCAAAAATAATTTATAAAAATTTATAATTAATACGTATGTAAATAATTTAATACGTATCTTCACATTTACATTTACAGTAAACCCATCTTCACATTTACATACGTATGGTTTAAGGGTAAATTTTTTTATAAATGACTTAAATGATAAATCAAACCATTCATAACCTAAAATTTTTTTACCCTTACATGCGTATGATTTAAATAATTTATAAAAATTATTGCCATACGTATGTAAAAATCGATTATAAAAATTGCAAAAATTGATTATAAATTTTTTTATATATAATAATAATTTATAATAATCAATTATATAATTTTTAATTTTTTTTTAATTTTTACAATTTTTATAATTTTTTTACCCTTTATTTTATAAATAAAGGGTAAAAAAATGATTTATATTTACGAAAATTATATTTTGCAATTTTAAAAATTATAAATAATCTAAATGTGAAGATGGGTTTACTGTAATAATTTTTGAATAATTTTTACAATTTTTATAATCGACTTTTATATACGTATGACAATAATTTTTATAAATTATTTAAACCATACGTATGTAAGGGTAAAAAATTTTAGGTTATGGATGGTTTGATTTATCATTTAATTCATTTATCAAAAAATTTACTCTTAAACCATACGTATGTAAATGTGAAGATGGGTTTATTGTAAATGTAAATGTGAAGATACGTATTAAATTATTTACATACGTATTAATTATAAATTTTTATAAATTATTTTTGAATAATACATACGGATTATAAAATGTGAAGATGGGTTTACTGTGAAAAATTTTAAATAAAAAAAGTAAAGATTCAAATAATACATACGTATTATAAATTATTATAAAAAAATTTATAATACATACGTATTATAAATTGTTTTTGATTATAAAAATTATAAAAATTATTTTTGATTATAAAATTTTTTACCGTTAGATACGTATTATAAATCAAACCATTCATAACCTAAAAATGATTTATATTTACGAGAATTATAAAAATTATATAATTGACTATTATAAATTATTATTATATATAAAAATTATATTATTTCAATGCAAAGTGTTGTGGGTGTGCCCATTGGTGTGTGTGTGTGTCAGTGTGTGGGTTGGCTTTGGTTGGTGTAGAAACGCCATTTCAAATGGCGTTTTTAAAAAAAAATATATATATATATTATATGCACAGTAAAAGCGCTATTTGAAATAGCGTTTTCTTCAGAAAATTTTTTTATGTTAAAAGCGCGATTTGAAACAGCGTTTTCTTAATTAAAATCGCGATTTCAAATAGCGATTTCACTATTCATCTACTTTTGGCCTCCAAACAGTAAAAGCGCGAATAGAAATGGCGTTTTAGCTTAGTTTGGGAATTCCGTCAGAAGTTGGCCTAGTTTGGGAAATACAATGTAAAAAAGGCTTATTTTGGGAAAAGCCTCGAAAAACGGAGCACAGATACTCCCTTTGCACTCCCTTCTTACAGGGCTTTTGGGTTCATTTTTAGGCTCAACTTTGATTCGAACTGTTTATATTTTAAATTTTATTCAGTATATTATATCTATAAAAAATGATACACGGTTCACCCTATCCTCCTTAGTATGTCTTTGCAAAATATAATCAAATCTGTTAAAAACGTATTAATTTATATTTATTGGTATCACTCGAATCACAGTTTGAATTTTAAGATTTATAATTTGTCAACCGAATTGTTCCGCTCAAGTATAGTTAATTTTATATATTTTTTAATTTTTAATAAAATATTAATATAAAAATAAGTGTAAGAGAGATTTAAAATATGAAATTTATTACAAATTAGTGGTTATATATGAAACATATTATGTAAAATTGCTTTGTGTTATATATCTAAAAAATATTATACAAATTAATGCTATATATTATGTAAATGTATGATAATTAGTTAGAATATTTTTCAATTGGCCAATTCACTAAAAACCGCACAAATCGCAATTTGTCAATCCGCTAATTCGCTAACCCCCATTCAGTTTGTAATTTTACTCTTAAACCGCCCCAAACACATCGTACACACCCCTACTCTTGACAAACACTAGATTAGCCCAATAGTTTAAATCTTCTCCTTAACTCTCCTCCTTCATTTCATCCGTGCAATGGTTGAGATTCAGCTCAGCAAATCCAACAGCTAAAAGAAATTAAAAAAAAAAATTCAAAAAAAAAAAAAAATCAAAATTGGAACTGAAATTTTCCTGCCCAAAGCATTACACAGCTTATACAGAGTATACATTCACTCCCACTCACTCTCACTTAGCCCGCTTCTCCTCTACCGAGCCCACTCGCACCGACGACCCACCTTCACTGACGACCCACTCTCATCGACGACCCATTTCCGACGACGGCGAGAAGCTCTGATTCAAGCAAGCTTATCAGAGTATATACACTTTCACCAACGACCAGGTTGAGAGAGACCAGGTTGTGCCAAATGATATCTCATTTGTTGGGGTTTTGTCTACCTGTTGCCATGCTGGCTTGATTGATCTTGGTCGTGAAATCTTTTATTCCATGAACAATTAACACATTAGACCCATTTGAACAATTAAAAGTCCTAATGAAAGAATAGTTGAATACAAATAATGATGAAGAGGTGGTCTGGACTCTAATTTACTGAAAATGGAAACATGATTTGTTATTCCATTCTAATTTTGCCTCCATCATAGAAATCGAATTTGTGAAAATTTATAAAATTAGAGTTCTCAGGGTAAATTAATTTGCGACATTGCTATTCTCTACTTTTTTCAGAGATAAGTTGTGTATTCTTGACCTACTTGCAGAAGAAGAGTATAGAGGAGAAGTTTTGTTCTTGTTCTTGATCTCTCCTATTTTCATCATTTTTTAACATGATGCCTTTCTTCCCCTCAACACCAACCCCCCTCTCTCTACAAACTTGAAAAGAAAAAAGTGAGAGAAATTGTTCTGTTTCTTATGCATTATGTATGTGATGTTTCTTGTTTATTTGGCTAGTGACAGTTTGCTTTCTTGGCCTACATTTTTCATTTGGGTTTTCAGGTTGAACACATGCTTAATGACCGGCTACTGCAATTTGTCAATATAGATTTGCATGATGTCAAGGTATTGGTAAATGTACTCTTTATAATCTACCTAAATGATTTATGTTTTAGCTATTCCTAACTTTTGGTGAGGAGCTTGGAGAAGTTCGAGAGAGGGTTGCTGTTTTGGCTGGAGGGGGGTGGTTGTCAGGGAGTAGACTTCTAGTATCAGTTGGTGAATTTGGACGAGCTATGTATGCCTATTCATAGGGGAGATCTGGGGATGTGTAAATGGGAAGTCATTCATATTCCCATATTTCCTGTAATGGAATAGTGAATTCAATTGCAGCTATTTCCTGGAGTGATGCACTACTTGCACAATCTCTTTACCTTTTAAACATGATCTTTTGCTGAATGCGGAGGGTGCTCCCCTTTCTCTCTCACCTCCTAATTATGGATCTCAGAGAATTTATCATGCTGGATAAAGTTATCATTTCAAGTGATAAGTCATTGGGTTAGTTCTTTAGCGAAGGTCTCTTACTTTACAGACTTTCTGTGAGATCTTATTTCTCTGACTCTGGTCGCCTGTGAATGCTTTCCTTTGCAGCGTACCTGATTGATGGTTGAGTCATAGTTTTAAAAAGTTAAGCTTCTACACTACTTTGTTATTAACATGCCATCAGAGTAATCAAATCATGGTTTTAAATTTAAGCGGCTACTGGTTAATATATGCAGGTGTTTGGCCCACCTCATTTAAGTCTGGTGACATGTGAGGGGTCATATTGATATCTAAGTGCTTAAATTGCACTCTTTCTAACAGCTTAAGCTTTTAGAGCATCTGGTTGTTAATGACTGTTTTATTCCCTTTTGTAATAGTTGTATCAGTTTCTAAGGGATCTTGTCTTGGTGCAGGAAGCACGGAAGCGTTTTGACAAGGCTAGCCTTCTTTACGACCAGGTGATTCTTATATTGGATACTTTGAATTATTATTGTTTTCATTCTGACATATGACCTTGTAATTAAACTTATTTCTATTGTAATAAATCTTTGTTCAAGCCAGGAAGTAGGCAGGAATAACCCAAATCGGTCACTGAAATGTCACTCTGGAATTCAGCTATATTGGTAGAGTTTGAAGACTAAATTATTGTGTTATGCCTCAAAGGTGTTTGTAGGTTTTCTTTGTCATTTCTGTTTGGTGGGAACCTCTGCGAATGCATATGACCAAATAAGAGGGAACATGCTGTGTTTGATCTTAATTTGTAAACAGGCCAGCATTGAGTAGACCTTGTAAAGAAGTAGATCATATATGGAGTTTGGATGGTTGGGGGTGAGTGGCCAGTTGTGTGTGGAACCCTTTGGGAAGTTAGGTAGGCACTGAGTTGGAATGAAACCGCCAGATATGGCGTGGAGAACTTCTGAACTTCCTGGAGAAGAAGATTACTTGATATGAGAATAAAAAATATTAGTTAATTTAATTAGAGAATATGAGATACTAGATATGAGAATAGGAGAGATATAGATGAGAAGTTAAACAAGCATGATTAAGTCAATTTTTCATCTTTGCTGCTACTAGAATTTTGTTTTTTTTTTTTTTAAATAAAAAAAATTCTCTTAGAATGGCCAACAACCAAAGTCTTTTTAAACCATTTAATTATAAGCTTCTAATATCCATGAGCCTCAACATGTTCAGTTATTTAGTTTGTATTAACATTTATCTAGATTTTGGTTTTTGTTTCCAAACATTTTTATACATTTTCAAATTTTTATGTCATTTTCCTTATGATTCCTTTTCCAAACTAACTGAAACTATTTACCCAAACGAAATTTTTGATTCATCCCCAAAAGGTTTTAATCCAGGGTACATCCTGCATTTATAGTCTCCATAGATATAGAGTCTAGTTGTTTTATAGAGTTTGGACAAATTTCCACTATATAGCAACTCACTAATACACATATCACATAAATAAAATAAAATAAAAAAAGAAGGAAATTTGTCTTAATGAAAACTTAAAATTTTTAGTACCGTCTTACTATGCCCCGTGTTGGTGTTTATTTGCCTCATATATGTAACTGACTAGAGGTTGGATATCCTGCAGTTGTTTTGCAGAGAAGTTTTGTAAATTATGGGTTGATAAATTAGATTGACAAATGTAATTTTTGAATTTGTATTTAGTTATCAAGTACATTGCATTCTGCAGGCTCGTGAGAAGTTTTTGTCTCTGAGGAAAGGCACAAAGAATGATATAGCTACAGTTTTAGAGGAGGTATAATTGTGGAATACTGTACCTAAAATGATGTCTAACTTATTCAAATACATCTAATGCTCAAACTTTGTAGTGGGCATCTTTCGTTCTTTAAATTGCAATGTATTTTGGAACTATTCCAGGAGCTTCATAATACAAGGTCTGCTTTTGAGCAAGCTCGCTTTACCCTGGTAGGTAATTTTTTGCATGTATGAGCATAATTGGTTTTACAGCAAAATTCCACATTCAGATAATCATACATATTATCCTTAAAAGATTTAGGTTCTATAATTTGGATCCTCTCTATCCAGATAACTGCTCTTTCAAATGTTGAAGCAAAAAAAAGGTTTGAATTTTTGGAAGCAGTTAGTGGTACGATGGATGCTCATCTCCGTTACTTCAAACAGGTGAAACATTTGGTTGAACTTTTAATGTTTTGCATTGCATTACTTGTATTTGTAGACTTCCTAAGCTTTTATTTTTTGTAGGGCTACGAGCTGTTGCATCAGATGGAGCCATATATCAATCAGGTTTGTTCTTACACTTACTTTTAATTTATTGACTATATGGTACTATTTGCCCGGCTATTTCAAACCATTTTGAATTTGATTTATTTATTTATTATTTTTTTGTGTGCATAAAATCTCAGTTCTGGTCATGGGTCGGGGTTTATGAGTAGCACATGGCTAGCTCCCCACTGCACCTCCAAAGTTGTTTAGACCAGAACCTTTAAACTTGAGGGGGGTGGTGGAAAACAAGAAAAAGATAAGAAAAAAACTCAGCTCAGGTGACTAAAGATTTCTTAAGAACATTTTTGAGGTTTGCTTGATGTGTGTTATTAAACTACATCCTCTTTCAGTACCCAAAATGAGCAAAAAATGTCCCCCTTTTCCTGAATCACCAAAGTTAACTAGAGTTGAAATCATGTGTTTGATATGTATCGTCCATTGAGGCAATTAAATTTATTATTCAATCTTCTTTTTCCTCTCTTGGTCTAACCGTGATGAGTGGAGATGGGCTACAAAATGGAGGGTAGCCCTCCCCTGTTACGACCACCAAGAGACCCTATCAGTTGAGTTGGCTGGCACCTGGTATTCTTATAATTCTACTCGGTAGTGAAAGTGGCCCTTGATTGAGCAGGATGGTTGGCAAGAATTAGCATTGCTAACCATAACTGTTTTCTTACATTTGTTAGCTCATGTATCTGTTTATAGACTAGACTAGTTTGAGGCCTAGGTCTCCAAATTTGGCCCTAGGTTGGGCAGAAAGGCAAAGAGGATAACTGTGTACCCATAGGAGGTTCATTGAGTTGAGTTAATATGTTGAGGATTCTCACATTAAGGATTCTTGAGTTTCTGAATAGGTGGGAACTATTGAAGTACCACACGTTGCTTGCAGGCATAGTTTTTAAATTGGGATTCGTATCGTGAATCGAAATGGTCTTGTACCGAATCGCGAATCGTAAAGATTCAGTCACTTTTTCTAAATTACTTAAAAACATATATCTACACATTTAGATGTTAAATATATCTTATGAATATAAAATATTTAGACTTAAATCAATAAAAATGTTATTTTGAATAATAATCACGTAGTTTAATAGGTAAGAAGTTAACAAAGGTTCCTATGTAAGATCACCATATGACCTTTTTTCTTTTTTAGATATTACTTATCAACCATTCTTAATAAAGATGTAATATTACCATCTTGCCTTTTTTTCCTTTTTAGATATTTCTTATCAGTCATTCTTAATAAAGATAGTAATCAAATAGACAAACTATCAATTTCCAAAGTAACAATAATTAACAACAATGTTGATATTTGGACAATAAGTATACATACTTTTCTAAGTAACAGTGAGCAAATAATGAGAAGGAATTATTTAGCATCTTTTATTTTAAAGCTTAAAACATTTTAAAAAGTATAACTGACCTCACACATGTAATATTCAATTTAATAAAATAGTAATAGATAATTCAAAGTGTAACTTTAATCTTAAACATCTTTAGAAGATATATTATTATTTTTTAAAAGGAAAAAAAATGGGAAGAAAGGTTAAAAGTATGTTGGGTCTGATTGAATCTAATTGGATCCTATTAAAAACTCTATGATTACTAAAATAACAATAAATCATGTATATATGTTGGTTATTTTGGTATTAAACACTATTAAAAGTTGTATTATGTCATTTTCACTAAAAAGATGGAGAAAAAAAGAGTCGAAAATATGTCGCACACAATAGTTTCAAAAATTGCATAAATCGTGAAAAGTGAATCGACTGTGAATCGTGCGATTCACTAGAGATTCACTTCCAAAATAGATTTACCCATAGATTCGTATCAATTTTGCAAAAATTGCGAATCGAATCGCGAATCGTAAGATTCTGATAACAGAGCTTGCAGGTCTTGACTTATGCACAACAATCTAGAGAAAGATCCAACTATGAGCAGGCAGCTCTTAATGAAAGGATGCAAGAGTACAAGCGGCAGGTTGATCGAGAAAGCAGGTGGTCTTCAGATGGCTCTAATGGATCTCCTAATGGAGATGGTATACAAGCAATTGGTAGAAGTTCACATAAAATGATAGAAGCCGTTATGCAATCTGCTGCAAAGGGAAAGGTTAAAAAGATCATTCTGTGTTAATGAGGAACTCTGTATTATGTTTTCATTTATTTTTTCACCTTTCTTTCCTAATTGATTTTTATACTTTGTATCTAAAACTTACATCTAAAACCAATGGATTATTTCAGGTTCAAACTATTCGACAAGGTTATCTTTCGAAACGTTCCTCAAACTTGAGAGGTGACTGGAAAAGAAGGTTTTTTGTTCTTGATAGCAGAGGAATGCTCTATTATTATCGCAAACAGAATAGCAAACCATCTGTAAGTAATTTATTTGGAATATAAGTCTGGATGCTGATAGATTGAAGTCCATTATGTTCTTGATTTCTGTTCCCACCTTTTATTATTATCATTGAGCTATTTTCTTTAGGGATCTGGCAGTCAACTTTCTGGTCAGAGGAATAGTTCTGAACTTGGTTCTGAACTGCTGAGTCGATGGCTTTCTTCTCATTATCAAGGTGGAGTACATGATGAGAAATCTGTTGCCCATCACACTGTGAACCTGCTGACATCAACTATAAAAATTGATGCTGACCAGTCAGATCTGAGGTTTTGCTTCAGGATTATATCACCAACAAAGAATTACACTTTGCAGGTAGTCTTACTGACTTTATATCATACTTGGAACAATTTTATTCCTGAATAGCAATGGAATACTTATTAGTGAAGGTTAATGTTTGTCATGAGAACAATGTTTGTATTTTCTCGTCAGTGCAGGCTGAGAGTGCCCTGGATCAAATGGACTGGATTGAGAAGATAACCGGGGTTATTGCTTCATTACTGAGTTCTCAGGCTCCTGAGAGGGTAATTCTTACCTCTATTTATCATTAAAGGTCTTTGATTTTGATGCTCAGTTGATAATTGAGATCTATTTACATGTCAGTGTTTACCTGGTAGTCCCATGGGAAGTACTGATCATCGGTCTGCTAGTGAGAGTAGTTCATTTGAGAGTGCTGATTTTGATCACGCAGCAGTTGAAGAGTACACATCCGAGAGGATTGCCTCTGGAAATCATGAACGCACATCAAGGAGTTCACGTCCCTGTATAAAAAGTGAGAAGCCAATTAACATGCTGCAAAAAGTATGTGGTAATGATAAATGTGCTGATTGTGGTGCCCCTGAACCAGACTGGGCATCCTTAAATCTTGGTGTTCTTGTCTGCATTGAATGTTCTGGGGTTCACCGTAACCTTGGCGTGCACATATCAAAGGTAAATGATATGCATCTGGGCATGTTAATTGTACTTTATGTTGTAGTAATTGTTTGGTGCATATTTCTTAACCAAAATAGGAAAGGTTCTGTGCATATATTGGTTTCCATTTGTCCGTAGCGATGATGTAAATGCTGAGTAAAAACACATAGTAACTGAAGCTCGTAACAAGTTCTGATTTGAGTATAAGGTATCCAGCAAAAGCAAATGTGATGTATTAGAATGTTCATCCAATGACTCTTTTTGATTTGCCCCTTCATCTAGCTTGTCATCTGTCATAATAAGTAATTTTGGAGGATTGTTCACAGGGTGGAGAGCGAGCTCATCAGTACAGTGGTTTTAGTTAGTTTATTGTCATCTTGGTTTCAATATCTTCTTTGTTCCCTTTAGATTTAACTAGAGCTTGGGATGGGAGTTCATTTAATGGCTCTAGGTTGGCCATGTGCTGGATTTTCTCATGGAACTCTCTTTCAATAACTCCAGTATTGAAACATAGAGGAATTGAAACACACAAAGGGGGAGGTTTCCACTTTCATGCTGGAATTCTAAACATATTGGCATCGAAGCACACACTCGTAAGGAAAGAATGCATGTATTTTCTCCCAAGAGTGCTTGTTAAGGAAGGCTTTTTTTCTTGGTACTGTTGCAGGACTAGTGATAAAAACACTACAGCTTGCAGACATATTATTAAATATATCGACAAGTGAGGATATGGAGGAGAGTATTTGGAAATTTAGCATGTCACTTAGTGGTATTGATATTTTATTAACTTGGTTCAGTAAAGAACCTTTGTGTATTTGAATATTTTCTGTTGAACTCAACAAAGGTGACACTATTGTTTTTTCCCCCTCTCTCTACAGTAGATTGAATTCATTTTGAACATCTTTGGTTTTTCCCTCAGGGTGCCTGTTCACTTGTGTTTATGACTTCTGCTCTTAGTCTTGTGTTTGGTTCGTATTGTAGGTAAGGTCGCTGACTCTTGATTTTAAAGTGTGGGAGCCTTCAGTGATAACATTGTTTCAGTCTTTGGGAAATACCTTTGCTAACTCAGTATGGGAGGAGCTATTGCAATCGAGAAGTGGATTTCAGGTTGATCTTGTCCCTACAGGGTAAATAATCCAAACTACAATTTTAACTAGTATAGTCAACAAATTCATGTAGAGTCATTTTTATTCTCTTAAATTGGGGCTTTTTTGGATAGTGCTAATATTCACTTGCTGTTCTAATGATGAAGCCTGTGCAAGTCTCACAAGCCACAGCTGCTTTTTATTGGCAAGCCCAGTCATGCTGATTCAATTTCATTAAAGGAGAAATTCATTCAGGCAAAGGTTCGACTTTTATCTTTTCCTTCTGGTCATTTCTTGTAAAATCTTCATTTTTAACGCATGTGGCTTTTAGTAGAGAATATATATTTTCTGAACTTGCCTATGCTTTTCATAATCTAGAAAGCTACAACTAAAATCATATTTAATTTTGCATAAATTTTAATATGTGCATGCTCATTGTAATTAATGAATTGATAGTTATGGATATTATCTTTTCCTATAACATTATAACATATCTTAATGTTTTTTGCTATTTTTCATTTAGGATCTTTTACATGATTTGGAGGTTATGTTTCATTAGCTTGAGAAAAGCCTCCTCAAGTTATCTTGATTTCACTCATAGGACAAGTCATGTTCTACTTTTCTAGTTGGTTTTAAATTATTACTCTTACTAAATAATTAAGCAACATCAGCAGCTAATTAACTACAGTAGCAACTAAAATATGAAAAAAAAGTAAAATAAAAAAAAATGGAAAAAAAAGAGGTGAAGTATGAAAAAAGTTCACTAGCAGAGAAAAAATCACAAAAAACAAAATTTGAGTGTTGAAAACCAAACAAGATGTTGAAGGCAATTTTGTTTTCTTCTGATTACAGTATGCCGAGAAACTTTTTGTTCGGAAGTCCCGGGACAATGTCGCACAACATATCTGGGAGGCTGTTCGTACTAATGACAAGAAAGCTGTATATCGTCTCATTGTCAACTCTGAAGCAGATGTAAATGCTGTCTACGAGCAAGTGTCTTGTAGAACCTTAACCCTTGCCAAAGTAATGCTGCTGCAAGAGCAGACAAACCTTGATCACAATTCTAGTTACCTACCTGAGGAATCATTGTTGAAGTCCTCCTTGAACTCTTCAAACTTAGCAGGCACAAGTAAAGGCGGATAACTATTACACCAGGTGTAAGCAGATAGCTCCCTTACATAATTTATTTATTTTTCTTTCCAAGCAGCCCATATATACATACATTGGTCAGGCCATATAAGTTAAAATTGAAGTATTGAATAGAAGTCTCTGATTAATCACAACGGTGGTGCTACATACACCAATTATTGTACACACTGGTATACCAATTAGTGTTATGCTATTATTACTAACCCCACCTATTATATAAATTACAAATACCCAGAATCTCTAAAATTACGTCACATCATCTGTTAGTATAATAGTTAGTACATTAATTAATACATATAGCATTATTCTAATCACAAGTAGAAAAAATAAAAATAAAAAATCTTCCACAATTTATTGAGCAAATTTTCAAGACACGAGCAAATTGCGCAACATTATTATGATTTCGCATTTTGGTACTGCAACTAGCCAAACTTTGGCTTTGACAATGCTAAAATGGCATGTATTATTGGAGATGCTCTTAGAGTTATAATCAAGTGCCAATGTCCCCCTCCCTCCAAATTAGTAGGCCTAGTGTGGATGATATTCATCAATATTTGTAATGAATCTAGACTCAAGGGAAGATCGACATTTGACTATAAATGTAGGTATTCAACTGCTATAATTGAAAGATGAGGGATCCAAGTGAGATTGAATGTGCAAAGTGTAATTTACACCCTAAAAAAATATACTATTCTTAACAGCAAATCAGAGGCCACCAATTTCTATATAAATGATCTTATAGTGCACAGCCGGACTACAACAAAAAAGAGAAAACAATATAGTCATGTCCAACAAGTTCCTCCTTTCTTTTCTAAAGAGCATGTTCCATATTTCAAACAAGTTCCAACAAGTTCCTAAAGAGCATGTACCATATTTCAAACAAGCAACAGTAAGAAATGCTCTGGTTCTAACTTATAACTCTAGTATTCTGTGAAGATATTTCAGAATGCAGGATCATTGACAGGTCCCGAAATGCTTTTAGTCCATTTTCCTATGTTACTTGACAGGGTTGAACTTCCAGCATCCATGTCTGTCTTAAGCTCAAGACAAGCATAATGATTAGGCCCAACTTTTCATGCCCACACAACAGGCTGGGACCACTCAAATATTAATCCAAACAATACTACATATATAATGCATGGTGTGTATTGCTCAAAATCATGTGATGCTGATTATCAAAACCACAAATGGTAGTTAAGTTAGTGGTAAAAAACATTTTGTGGAAAAGAATCCAACAAAATTTAAACCCAATATGAAGAAAATACATAAATACCATGCCAGCCTAGAATGATTACTAGAAAATACCTAAAAGGGAGCAATTCCCTTGCACTGTCTTCACATAGCAGGGAAGAGTATGCAGGTGATGTCCATAGAAAATGGCTCAAAAGGGGAAAGAGCAATCTTAGAAATGTCAATTATAGCAAGCTAGCAAATAAGACAATCAAATTCTTTGTTTAAGTGGCCACAAATCTAGCAACAGTCTCAACCATTTCAACAGTTTCTGATGATCTTCATCCAGTATTGAAATACAAGAACATGCTCTCTCACCAGTTACTTGACTCAATGCAAGATAGAATATAAGAGGTGAACTGCATCTTATATGACATCTTTAAAAAAAAGATTGCTAACACTTTTCACAGAACTAGAACTCAGCAAAACGATTGAGAACTATGACCTAATTTCTTAGAAAACATGGCCCGATTTTTTTCTTCCTTTAAGGTTTCGAGTTTCTTTACATAGACCCAGAACGTTAATGGGTGGGGAGAAGGCTTAAAAATAATGAGGAAATTTTTCCCATAACAGAATTCAATTTTTATTTTTATCAAACATGATTGGATCAGTTTGAATTGGTCTGTAAACTTAATGACAAAATAACAACAAAAGCAAAAGTTTGATACCATGATTCCCAACAGCATAAAATTCCAACTATCTTTACTAAAGTGTAGAGCCAGAAGTCACAAACTCCATAACAATCATTATCAAGAATGCCTTTTTTCACTGTGGGATCCAAATGGAAGGCACACAAGGATAGAGGCATATGGGCCTTTGTAAGCTAGCTGCATGTAAAGCACTTTTGCAAAAGCTATACCATTAAGTGACAAAATATTGGCAGCTTTGGTGTGTTACAGCTATACCATTAAGTGACAAAACATCAGAAAAATTGGGGTATGCCACATGATATGGGTTCTTATTCTAAAATTCAGGCTAAGAAGAAGATAAAAGGACACAGGAATATTACACAATGATATATCTTCTGTTAACCTAGTCAATGAATCACTATTCTCAATTGTGTCCTGGACTATTCTCAATTGTTAACATGCCTCTTATCATCCAATGGGTTGGCTTTTGGATGAGCCCTCATGGACATGATGTCCTGATTTAATTAGTGCAAATTTCAATCGTAAGTCATTCAAAACATAAGAGAATCACTATGGCACCTGGTTTCATATTTTGAATTGAATTAAATACACAGAGTGAAGGCCACAAGGAAAATAATATGATGAGTGAACGAGAGAGAAAGAGAGGTACAGATCAACAAAATGCAGATAAACAAACATGTAAATGAACGCATCAAACATTTAGCATTTTTAACATATGAAACACTTCAAAATAAGCGAAATGAAATCAAAATGACTTTTGTGATATAGAACAGAGAAGGGGCTGAGATCTGAGAGATCGAAAATTATAGTTAGGGTTTGAAATTGGGGGAGAGGGGGCAGAGAGAGAGATATATAGAGGAAAAATCAAGGGCTAGTTTCAACAAAAATCGAAAATCAAGGGTTGATTTTAACAAAAATCGAATTAGCAAAATAGTAGAAGAATAGAAGAAGATAAGAGAAGAAGAAAATAGAAGAGAAGAAAATACCTCAGTCGCCGCTGTTGCTCGCCGATTGCTGCCATTGTTGCCGCTCGCCGATCGCTGCCGCTGGTCACTCTCAGCTGGTCGAACGGGTGCCGGGCGATCAAGGATATGCAGAAGACTAGGGTTAGCGCTTGAAGAGACAGAGAGGGAGAGAGGATTGAGAGATATGTTTGGAATCTCAAAAATAAAATAAAAAATGATTTGTTTCTTTGTAGGGGTGTGGGCTGCTGAAATAAATAAATAAATAAATAAAAAAAGTTACTTCACATAATTTTTTTTTTTTTTTTTTTTTTTTTTTTTACACATTGAATTAAAAGTGGGATGGTTTTAAATTTTTAGGTGTGACCTATATGTATTATTGTAATATTCGGATTGAAATTTTTTTTAATAAAAGTTTTCACGACATGCTAATGCATGCCGTGTAAAATTATAATATTTTACGACATGAAATGTATGTCGTCTTAAGTATAAATATTTTATGACATACTTTTGTATGCCGTGAAAGTATATATTTTTTACGGCATACTTTTGCATGCCATAAAAAAATTTTAGATTGAATTTTTTTTTTGTGTGCAAAAATTTTCACGACATGTTAATGCATGCCATGTAAAGTTATAATATTTTATAACATGAAATGTATGTCGTCTTAAGTACAAATATTTTACGACATATTTTTGTAAGTCGTAAAAACATACATTTTTTACGGCATACTTTTGCATGCTATAAATATATGAATCAACGACTTACATAGTATGTATGCTGTTATTGACAAAACATTAACGGCTTGCAAAAAAAAAAAATGCCGTAAAATGTACTAACTACGACATGCATTTAATGCATGTCATAAACATGATGCCGTGAATAGTTAGTTTTGTTGTAGTGCATCCTCGGATTCAGGGTAGTTCGAGAATTTAAGAAACATGTATTGGGAAAATCCAACAATTATTGGGGAAGTGATTGGTGTTTTCCAACCAAGCCATGAAGGGTACCAACAGCTTGGGAACCTAACACACCACATGAAGGCATGGGCTGAGATTTATCTTCTTAGCTTGATGGATGTGTTGATCACAAGCCCTTGGTCAACCTTTGGATATGTAGCTCAAGGGATTGGAGGTTTGAGACCATGGATTTTAAACAATCCCCAAAAGGAAATGGATTATGATTCGCCTTGTCACCGTGCCACATCAATGGAGCCTTGTTTTCATTTTCCTCCGTTTTATGATTGCCAGGTGAAAAGAAGAACAGATACTGGGGCTAGGGTTCCGTATGTTCGACATTGTGAGGATACAAGATGGGGGCTCAAGTTGGTTGATGAGCATGAACTATAGTTGAAGCCATTAATGTGAAGTGCAAATAGCTAGGCCTAAGGCCAAGAAGAGAAGTTTGAGGACAAGGCTACAATAATGCTAGACACACAGAAAACGAGACATAGACACTCACAAGCTTGTGGGCTTGTCTGTACCCAGTTCTATTTTCTACTTTTGTGTACGTAGCGTTGCTTGGAAGGCTTCAAGCTTAGTGATTTGGTAGTATCAGAAAATCCCAGGAGTGCATGCTACTAGAAGAAAACAAGGCTTTCAAAGGCTTATCTCACCTAGGAGGATATTGCCTTTAGATGCCAAGGCTCTTAGGCTTATTAATGCTGTGTTGAAGCTTCTTCCACAAAGTTTATTTATTTTTATTTTTTTTCTGACGTTTCAGTCTCCATACCAGATCATAAGAATTTGTGATTTTGAATTTGAGGATAGCCTGACAATAAAAGAGTTCGTCATAAAATTATACAAAATTTTTTTTGGAGTGTTGAGTTAATTTCATTTCTATCCTATACATTATCACAAATTTTCTGTTTATTTGGATCAATTGAGACAACTACACAAATCACTAACTGTTGAAATCCAGTTGGATGGGCAAAAATATAATTTTATAATTTAGACAACTTACATCATAAATCCAAGTACTCATTAGGTTGTTGGGTAAAACTTGTTTAAAATAATCTGATTAAAAAAGTTGTATTTGAAATTATTATTATTATTATTTTTTATATAATTGATTTGATAATTGTAAAAGAAAAAATATAAAATATTATAATTTAAACGTGATATTTTATTTTACTGACTATTTTAATATATTTTATTTTTATTAACTATTTTAATCAATATTCGTATACTCACATCACATCACATGTTCACCCCTAATCACGACCCACTTTTCCAGTCAATAATGCAGCCCTTAAACCCGCGACGCACACATTGGTGCTGTTTGGTCTGGATTATTTTGAGGAGCTTATAGCTTTTGGCTTTTTAAAAGCTATTATAGGCTGTTTGGTTGAACTTAAAGGGCTCAACTTCAGCTTCTATGGCTTTTTTGTGAAGGCAAATTCTTTGGAAAATCAGAAGCGGCTTGGAGCTGCTTCCGCAAGTGGATTATGCGGAGGGGGTGATGAAATTACTTAAATATCCTTACTATTTGAAGGTATTTACTCTTATATCACTATATATATTTTTTAACCCTAATCTTCTCGCTACTGTTCACTGATACTTAGAGAGAGAGAGAGGGGGGGATTTCCGGCGGGTGATCGGCGATTTTCGGTGAGGCTCTCATCTCTCCATTGTGATCGAGAAACCCTCTTCTCTCTCTGTTCGTCGCCTTCGTCGCAGTCCTCCCATCCCCCATCGCAATCGATGGTGAACAGAAGCTCCTTTTTCTGGTGAACAAGAGTGCTTTCTCTCTTCGGCGTTGTGCCGTGTCTGCGATTTCCGGCTAGGATCTCGAGCTGTTCTCTCTCTATCTCTCTTTCTTTCTCTCACGAACCAGAAGGGCAAAGCCCAAGCATCGCAATCGAACTTCTGTGCTCTCGCCGGCTTTGCGAGATAGGCTGACGGTCCAGAGCGATCCTCACCACTGCATCTGCGATCTCAAACCAGAGTCCCACCCCCATTCCCCGATCTGCGATCCTCACCACGGTTGCTAGGGTTTGTTAAAAAAATTAATTAATAAATTGGTATTCTGTAATGAATTAATAAAATTAGTATAAAAACAAATTAATAAAATTGGTATATTTTGTAATGAATTAATAAATTAAAAAAATAACAATATTTTATATTATTAATTGGTATTCTAATAAAAAAGAATCACAATTTTTTTTAAAATTAACTGATATTAAGTTAATTATGAATCACAATTTTAATTTAATTAATGAAAAATTAATTGATGAAAAAATAATTTAAGTTAATTAATGAAAAATTAATATAAATAAAATCAAAACATTAATATAAATACATGAATATTAATTGATATTAATTATAATGAATTAATAAATTAAACAAAATTAACATAGAAAGAAGAGAAAAGAAAAAAAGATTTATTGAAGCTTTTTTTGATGCAGCTGTTATTTATCTTAATAGATTTATTTATTTATCTTAAAATTAATTTTTATAGCTTATTTCATAATATTATTTATCTTAAGATTAATTCAACAAACACCACCAATTAAATCTATAATAAAAAAAAAGCTTCAAAAAATTAATTTATATCATAAGATTTTTGATGTTAAAAAATCTGAAATCATTGTATTATTATTTATTTCATAATATTTATTTATTTCAAGTTATTATTATTTATTATTTAAAAAATCTGAAATCATTGTATTATTATTTATTTCATAATATTTATTTATTTCAAGTTATTATTATTTATTATTTAAAAAATCTGAAATCATTGTATAAAAATTTATTTTTGTGAAATATTTATTTCATTGTATTATTATTTAAAAATAATAGGGTTATGTTAATTTGGTGTTGGAATGATCTCTTAATATGTCATTAATAGCAAAAAGTCTAGAAAAATTCAATTTACAACTAAGAAGGGTAAAAAAGATATTTATACAGCAAAAAGCTACTTCACAGCTTATTTAACAAACACTACTCAGCAACTTAAATCTATAATCCAACAGCTACACCAAACAGATTAACAACTTCTGATTAAAGTCATAATCTATAATCTGTTAAGCTATAAGCTATAATCTGTTTTAACAGCTACACCAAACGGCCCCATTGCCAAGGAAAAATGTGATAGAATAGACACAAGAAAAAGAAAAGACCAGTTGTGAATTTGAGACAAACGACGCCGTTCCCTCGTCGGAGCATCGAAAGGACAGAACGGCCCATTCCTTTTTATTCAATAGAAACTATTTTCTAATTTTGATACTTTCTCTTAAAATATGTCTATATAATCATATTAAACAAAAGGAAAAATATGTCCATATCTCTACTTTTAGTGATGAGGGTACCGGCAGCTTTAGGATTGTAAGAATTCTTGACCCTGACAGGGATATCACCCTCTCTAGCTGGTCTCATGGATTGTGGATGCAGGACCTGCAAACAAGAGCTGTGGAGTGTACCTATAGAACTCTTTTCTAAACAAGTGCTTTAGCTTTTGCCAAAAACGAATGAACATTACTTACTTACAGCTGTTGCTAATTGCTAAAACCATTTGTGATGATATAACTTTACAACTGGAGATTAACACAGTCTTTGGATCATGAATTTGGAAATGGAGAAAAAATTTAGCTTACATTTCATTAACATTTGCCTCACCTTTTTCCTTTCCCTTTCCAAATCCCTCACCTTTTTCCTTTCCCTTTCCAAATCCCTACCCAAATTTATGATCCAAACACAGACTAAATGAATTTAACTAGCTCATCAATGAATGATCACCCTCAGAACAAACATGTGGTTAATTGTACTGATCTAGTCCAAAAACTAGTCTGAATGCAGTATTAACTATATATCCCTAAAAATACCTCGAAAATTCAGTACATGTTTGTCTATTGAATTCATAGAGCAAAATGCTACTTCTTGTTGTCACTTCCCAGTAACCAAAGTCCCTTATCTGATACCTTGTCTTTAACTTTTTGCCCACTTCCTCTCTTCTCTCTATATCTTGTTGAAATTGAGATATGGCAAAAGAGCTCTTCACAGAGGTATCAACAACGAAAGTGGTTCCTCCCTCCCTCCCCCTCTCCTTCTGTTGTGTGTGTGTATGTAGTACTACTTTTGGGGATATGCAATAATGCTTATGGCTTTCAAGACTAGAAAAGTACATTACCGAAAACACCACGACTGAGGTAATGAACTAATGATAAATCTTGACAGTTGAGAGGGTAGTGAAACTAGCTGCTCCATCCAGCTTTAAAGAGCTGGTAAACCTAAAGAGACAATAACAACAAGAATATAACCTGAGCACCAAAGTATGCAAGCTCAGCTGCTTCTTCAAATGTCAAATATGGTACAGGTTCAGCACGTGGATGAATGCTAGGATCACAAGTCAATACACCATCAACATCCTTCCACACCTGTCAGCATTGGTCAAATAGCTTTGGCATGTGTTTGATGAAAAATCACGAAAGCACTCATTATGCATGCTTCAGTGTTTGATCTGACCTGAATCTCGCGTAAGCCAAGGGCTTTACCAATGGTTGTTGCTGTCAAATCACTTCCACCGCTACCAAAGGTAGTTACTGCACAAGATTTCGAACCCTACAATTAGAACAACATATATCTTGATTAAAATGCTAACACAAGACTGATTAAGTTGATTTGAAATAAAAAAATTCTAAGCAAATGTATAGACAACAGTGAGCCAATGAAAAGACCTTTCCAAGGAAGCCAGTGACAATGGGAATTGCAGGATCGCTAATCCAATCACTATGTAATCTCTTTGCAACGGCTGGGTAAGTAGCTTCCAGGATGTCCGCATTCGTGAAGTCATCCGTAGTTATAAAACCAATGTCAAATGCATCATACTGCAGAACATTATGTTATATATATCATAAGAATGGGTACTACCAATTACAGGAAGGAAAGTAAAGTACAAGCCTGGAGCCAATGTCACAAAAGAAAGGATAACTAAAGAGAAAGATTAGAAACTAAAGTAATGAAGCCTACTTAATTGACCTCTTGAGCAGCAAACCAATGGCCATATAGATCAACAGGAGAGATACTACGAATCAATATACATATATATAATATATATTTATGTCAATTATTTTCAGATAATTGTTGGATAATCGACCAGTCTCATCTATACAACACCGTGTCAACCAACTTTTCTTCTATTTCCTGACAGGGAACTGAATTGTTATAGCCTTATGATCCATTTACACACTCAAAGATTGCTAGAGATCAACAACCTTCAAAAACTCGAAACTAACTGCAATAGCGGTTCTCCGAGCTTTGCAAATGATAAGAAACCAACCAAAGATATTGGATACCTTTTCAGCATACGAAAACAAATTTATGCTATGCCACTGAGCTGGACATCTTAGCCTTGTTATTTTTCAGCACAACACATATCAAGGTGATGAGTTGAACAAACTAACATCTATTTTTTGAACTAATTAGGTACCTCGTCTTGCAATGGAAGTTAATGACAGTTTAATCTTTCACAAACTAAACATTTTTTTTTTTTTTGGCTAAAAAATCTTTCCAATTAAAACTAAAAGGAATATGACACCATAAGTTTAAAATTTTATATAATGAATAATAAGGAAAATGATGCTAATGAACCCTTAAAATTCTTCAATATACAACGCATGGAAAGAATTGGTGAGAAGAAACATACTTGACGTGCTTTAGCACCAATTTTATTCATATACGCAGCAAAAACTCTAGTGGACAGGCATTCCCCAAATGAAACTAAATAATCTCTTATGCGGAGAGTCAATTCTTTTATCCTAGCTATTCCCTTCAATAGTTGTTCCAGTTCTTCTAAGTGTGCTGCAAAATGACACAGAGTGGGAAAGAATAGGCATGAACAACCACTTGACATATTGAAAATTATTGGAATGGTAGTCAATAAAGAGAAGAATTATTGATGTAAAAACAAATAAAGATGTGTTAACAACTCACCAGAAATAACAGAAACATCAACTCCAAGCTCTTCTACTGTCCTGTATGAACAAAATCACACATGAGTGTTGATGAAAATTGTTTGTACAATGAAATTCATGATAAAAAAATTCAAAATTGATCACCTTAGATGCAGTTCCTTAATAAATCTCAACTCATCAATTTTTGACACTCGCGAATTACCATAACTCACTGCCTTTTCTCCAGCCTATGCCACAATCATCCAATTCCAAAATTTGAAACTTAATCAAAGAGACAAACAAACACATTATATGCAAGTAGAGAGAGAGAGAGAGAGAGAGAGAATTGTTCGTTTCGTTTCGTACAAGTAGAAGATTGGTAGTAGTTTTCCCCATCGCAGAGAGAACAATGACAGGCCTCTCTTGAGGGAAGCTAAGAATGAGATCGGCAACCTCTCTCATCCTCTCAGCCGACGCCACAGAGGATCCTCCAAACTTCATCACACACGTCAATTCCTCAATTCCGCTTGATCCTGGGCTTTCGATCGCACCCGCCTTCACTACTCGTTTACAACAAACCCTCAAAAATCGACAAGAAGCTGAGGAGGCCACCGCCACAGCCACCGGTTCTACGAATTTGGAGATCGACGGCGGCCGAGTGGTGGCGGTGCACCATAAAGTCGAATTGAAAGATTCATTGTGCGCCGGAGTTGTGACGCCAAAAGGAGTTGGGAGAGAAGCTGACATTTTTGTTCTCTGTCTATCTGTAACAAGCTTGAGCTGAATTGAAGCGTCGATGATGATGATGATAGATATGGAGACAATACAGTACTGTCTCTTCAACTGCAGCAACCTTTACCTGAATTTTTAGATTCCAGTTCAGCCTTCAAAGAAACGATAACCCCACTACTGACATTTCTTGTCATTTCTTGTTTTTTAGGAAGAAAAATGATACACGGTTCACCCTATGCTCCTTAGGCCATCTCTGACGGTGAATCAAATTTGACATCAGATTTAAATTTTGATAAAAAAAATATTTTTTAGTGCTTCAACTGTTTCACTAAATTAATATTAAAATGAGAATTTAACAAAAACATCATCAAACTGAGAACAAGGTACATATTTTATCAAATTACTGTTCCTGATCGTTAGAAGAGCTGAATCGGTCAATCAGTCGGTTGCTCGGCTGGTTGACCAACCGGTCAACCGGTTCATCAATTCTGCGACGGGTTTGCACTGGTCTGTGCGCGTGACCGTTGGAGTTGAACCAGTCAACCAGTCGGTTGTCCGGCCGGTTATCGGTCTGATCAATGGTTTGGACTGGTTGGTTTGAACAGGTTTGAACAGGTTTGGTTTGAACTGGTTTATTTTGAGATAGGTTATTTTGTGGACTTGGAATAATTTGAAGGATGATATAAATTTAAATTCCCTTGAAAATATAATTGAAATTGTTATCTCATATACATATTTTAGAACTAGTCGTTCCAATAATTTACTGTTGGATCGTTCCAATAATTTACCGTTGGATGGACAGAGTATTTTGAAAATTTACCGTTGATGATGTGTTCTATAAAATATATCTGTTTCGTATATCAAGCTGACAGAGTATTTTATTTTCAGGATAGCATTACATTGTATGCTGTGAATTTTGTTTCTTTTGTGTCATTTAGATATTTTTTTCTCTTGAAACTTTAATTTGTATTATCTGATTAAATTATTTGATTCTGAGGTTGAGTGTATATCATTATAATATTTTTCAGTAACTTAGATATTGTATGTACTGTATTTTTTCCAAACTATGGAAGATTTTGAAATGTTTGAGGAATCACAAATGTTAGAGCACAACAGTGATATTAATTTTATGTCGGAAACTTCACGAGAGCAGAACACGCAGAACAGTGATAATCATTTTATTTTAGAAACTTCTTGTGTTTCTCGTGGTAAAGCGTTCACAATTATAGAAGATGAAACTTTATGTAGATCTTGGTTAGCACTTTCTCAAGATCCCATAACTGGTAATAGTCAGACTATGACTATATTTTGGGAACGAGTACTTGTTTATTTTAAGTCAAAATTGAGCCGTGAATCAAATCGAAACCGTATTTTTTTGTCTCACCGTTGGTCTGGCATGCAAAAGGCAATTAATAAATTCTGTGGTAACAAATTCAACTGAGGCAACAAAGTGGAACAACTGAGGCAGACATGGTAAAATTTATTTGTGTTATTAAATATCAAATTTCTTTTCTAAATGTATACTTGTTATTAAAATTTTTGTAATTTTTTTTGTAGGTCGCTGAAGCAAAGCGGATGTATCATGCAATACAGAAAAAACACTTCACATTTATACATGTTGGGATATTTTGCGCCGAAGTTGTAAGTGGGATGAATTTCGAACATAATCCAAAAGAAGCACGCAACATGCTTATCCATGTTTAAATTCACCAACTGGAGAATCTGATGCATTTCAATCCAACTAGAATAATGTGGTGCATGAACAACCATCTAACACATCAACACGACCAATTGGTACTAAGGCAGCAAAAGAGAAGTTGAAGAATCAAACAACGCACGATAGTAGATTTGATGAAATGGCTGCCAACCAATCCAAAATTGTTGAAGTGTTATCAACTATCTTCGCTAGAACTATTCAGCGAGATGAACAAAAGGCGATCGACCGTGAGCAAAAAGCTGCAGAGCGTCGAAGAAGGGCCGAGGATAGGGAGGAACAACTAAAACTCCTATCTATGATGAATGAAAGAGAACAACGAAATGAAGATCATAAAATAATGTCAATGGACATGACAATTTTAAATCCTATGCAAAGGGCGTACTACGAAGATCTTCAATGACAGATTTTATTTCGAACAACTAATAGATTGCCTTGAAAGGTTCTGTATTACTGGGTTTCATCTATTGGTCTCATTTATTGGAAAAGGAAACGGAAAAACTGTGTAAAATTTTGTGAAATGTCTCACTTGCCTTTTCCATTTCTCTAAAATTAGAAATTAATTAATTTGTTCTAGGTTTTTGTTTCTTGAGATGGTTGAGTTCTATTCTCTGCTGCTACTTTGGATACCATATTGATTGGTAAAAACAAAAAAGTGTAATTGATAACTATTAATCATGAATGAAATTCTTAGAATGCATGCGTCAGATAAGGGGCTCATATTTTTATTTTTCTTCTAGAATTCCTTACAACTATCTCAATGCGTTTTGTTCTTCTGTTAAGTAATCAAGTCCAAGGGCTATATCTTGGTATTCTTATAGAAGATTACATTCTCACATACAAGGCTACAAATCTCATGTCTCATTCTATCCTTGCATTGCAACCAAATGTAGGGATGTCAAATTGTTGTTTGTTTGATTTTTACATGTTTTCTTATGCTAGTGTTCTTGATGCTACTATGATGCATATCTTCTTGATGCTAGTGTTCTCATCAACCTCTGTTTTAACTTTTATATATGCCTTTCTCGATTCTGTTTCATAAACAGTGTTGTAATGTCACTTAAAAAGAAAGAAAAATATAAAAGTAGGTTTTACAATTTCACCCTTCATTCAATCTGCTTCTTATCTTGATCTCAATGAATCTCCTCTGTCTGCTTTCTCAAATAAGAATATGTTGTACATGTATATACAGTGTTACAGATAAATACTTACATATAAATACATCCTTTCTTCTTTTCTTTGGTTACCATTACACCTTTCAGAAATTTTCATAAAAATTGAAGTAATCAGAAACATTAATAAAATATTAAAGATTATGGCATCAGTGAAGCTCGAAAAGATGGTGCACATGTATTACCAAGGCAAGAGAATTTTATATCAGATAATATGAAAAAACCACTACATTTATAAAAGAAATTGATACAACAAAAGGTTGTTAAAATAATAAAATACAAAACAATGCAAATACATAATGTCACACAGATCAACAGTCATTATCTGGTGGTGGTGGAGGAGGGAAGTAGTGATGGTATATATCATTTACGCGATGCTCAATGTCTAAACGGAACTCAATGAATTGTTCAATTAATGAGTTTTGCGCAGTGGCAAATGTATTAAACTGAGTACCCAACGAATTGACCTGGTTAGCCATTTGATGTTCCCATTGAACGCGTTGATGTTCCCATTGAACGCGTTGATTATAACGTTATTCTTCCATGGCCAAAAACTCAGTCAAATATTGAGGTTGTTCAGTTGATGGCATCACATTGGCAGGAGGATCTTCTGGAGCATCATCTGGTGGGACTTCATCTTCTGAATCTTCTGCAGCATTAACACTTCCCACTAAATTGGAGGCTGTACCAGCACGGGTCACTGTATACTGATTAGTGGGTGAACGGATTTTGATCTCCATTTCATTTACAAGGCGAACCCTAAAATGTTTGAAAATTTTTGTCAAGAGTGCCCCAAACAGTAATGACCGGCCCGTGAATTGAGCTTGATTTACGAACATCATTTCTTTCATAATTATGTAACACAAATCTAACTTATGGCCAACTTCAAAACAGTATAACAAATAGGCATTAAAATATGGGACCGCATCATGATGTCCTTTTTTCGGAGTGACATTTTCTACAATCCACCGGTGGAGAATCTGAAGATAAGGTTTTAAATGTCTTGCTTGTAGACTAGTTCCAGTAAATCTGTTCTGATATATAGTAGTATATATATCAGTACCATTACCAACAATATTAACTAACTCAGCCTCAGTCTGAAAATGGATATTTTCATCACCTACCTTAACTCCAATAATGCTTGCCAAAGTAAGAACATCAAACTGTATACCCTTTCCTTTCACATATGACAAAAGACTAAAATTTCCATCTTCTTCCTGAGTAACTCTTAGGTGAACATAAAAAAGAGATACCAGCCATGGATATACCTTTTGGGGTAAATTAATTAAATTTAGCCATCCCATTGCTTCAAGTTTACTAACTAATAGTGTATCATATTGAGGTGGCAGATTTACCCTCCTCCCTGTTACAATAGGTCGGCTGGAGAAGTTTGGAAAGGCTAGTTCATAACTTTGATTGAGAAAATCATCAGTAGGATATGACTGATTTTGAGGCTGCTGTTCTTCGCGTCGTGGAGGGTTGGAACTTTCACCAACTTGTAGTTTCGCTCTTTTAGTTCTAGGCATGATGTCAATATCTATTGAATTTTAATGAAAATGTGTTACTTATGAAAGCTGAATTACAGTTGGCTTGTTGTAGTTTTGGTGTTAGCTAAATATAAATATGCAGTGTTTGTGCTATTATGCAGTAATTAACATAAACACTACATTTTAAAATGCTTAATGAAAACATGAACTTAGAATTTTTGTAGGGATGTATTTTTAATAAAGCATGCACACTGAAAATTGAACAACATACTAAATGTAGTATAAAGCATGCAGACTCTCGATTCAGTACATATTAAAATGAATGTAGTTCATGTTTTAATAAACTACATTCATTTTAAAAACATGAAAGTAACATCAAGTAAAAATCATGTTCTTGTGTTCTGTATGACAAAGTTGAACAAATATGTGGCATGCACACTGAAAGGCAAAAAAATAAAATAAAAATAAAAATAAAAATGAAAGGGCCGGTTGACCAACCGGTTAACCCGTGTGAAGCAGCTTACTCTTTTGATGCTGCCTTGTTCTGTTTTGATGATGCTGCCTTGTTGTTCTGTTTTGATGCTGCCTTGTTGTTCCTCCTGTTCCTACTGATGCTGCCTTGCTGATTATGTGGATTCACACTTACAATATAGTGAATATGTAGAGTTTGAGAATATAATTTGGTTAAGCCGAATTTGAAGGTGATGGTGGAGGGGATACAGTGAATGCAGATTATAGAGGTAATCTGTGGGTAAAGGTCTTCAGTGAAAACATGTGAATTTGGTGATGGCAATCTTGAGCTGATATAGAGAGTGAATTATTGAGGTAGGTGGTGGAGGGAATTAATACTCAACTAAATTGGTTGAATAATTTTAATGAGTAAATGAATACTCAACTAAATTGGTGTGTAAAATGAGGCATGTAGGTGGAATGAATTCAATGAATGGTAGGTGGTGTGTAAAATGAATGGTAGGTGGTTGAAACGTATGCCACACCTGTAGTATGCTATGAATGTAGGTTGAATGCATTTCAACTGAGGCCATAATTGAATGGCAACATCAACATCAATAAATGAATGAATGGCACAAATAATGCATGGCACAAATAATGCACAAATAATGCATGGCACAAATAAGAGGTTACAAATGAATGAATGGCACAAATAATGCATAAATTTGTATACACATCAATAAATTTGTATATGCACAAATAATGCATGGCATCAATAAATGAATGGCACAAATAATGCATACTAATAAATTCGTATAGTGAATAAAATAATGTGGAACATCAATAAATATAAATTGTGAAGAAATTTATGTGGTATTATCATTTGTAACTGATTAAGACATGTTCATATAAATATGTATTAAATATCATTTGTGGTATTATCATTACTGAATTGAACACAAAATACTGAATTGAATAAATGTAAGACATTATTATTAAATTATCATTTCAGACATCATTATTAAATGTGCATAAATGGATGTGGTATTCTCATTTGTGGCACATCAATACTGAATTGAACACAGGATTTAAGACATTATTATTAAATTTATGTGGTATTGTCATTTGTAACCTCTTAAGACATGATTATTATCATTTGTAATTCTCATAAATTGAACAGAGAACTATTCTGAATATTAAAGATTGGATCATCACAAAAGCACATCTAATCACATAACTTCTGAACTACTTGGTTAATATAGTGCATTATAATGAAGATTACAAACAAGACAACCTTCCATTCCAAAACTATAAACAAAATTACATGTATTGATGTGGTGAATCTAGTTTTCACCATGAAGATGCCACATATGTTCTATTAAATCATTACGGAGGGCATGATATGCATTCTTATCTCTAATACCTAAATGACGAGACAAAAATCATTGGAAGTCATTGGTAGGAGTAGAGGAAAGTTGCACTGGTGTGTTGGTTGATGAAATTTCATAATCAAAATCAAGGTGCTCCTCCCTCTTATCTTCGACAATCATATTGTGTAATATAATGCAACTCTTCATTATGTTGGCAAGCATTTTCAGATCCCAAAAACGTACAGCACCACCTATAATTGTGAATCGAGATTGAAGGACTCCGAATGCCCTCTCTACATTTTTCCTGGCAGACTCTTGCATCATTGCAAAATGTTGTCTCTTTGCTCCTTAGAGAGAAGAAATTGTTTGAACCAGTGTTGCCCATTGAGGGTATATACCATCAGCAAGGTAATAACCCATATCGTAACTATGTCCATTAATAGTGTAATGGACAAGGGGAGCTTTACCTTGCGCAAGATTAGAAAACAAAGGCAATCGGTCCAATACATTCAAGTCATTGTGTGAGCCGGGCATTCCAAAAAATGCATGCCAAATCCATAAGTCATAAGAAGCTACTGCTTCAAGAATAATGGTTGGCTTTTTTTGCTGGTCTACGTATTGACTTTGCCATGCTTTTGGACAATTTTTCCACTCCCAATGCATACAATCTAAACTTCCCAACATATTCGGAAACCCCCGAACCTCCCCAATAGCAAGTAATCTAGCAATGTCAGTTGGTGTCGGAGATCTCAGATATTCTATTCCAAAGATTTCAATCACTGAATTACAAAATTGTTGCAAACTTTGAATTGCAGTGCTTTCCCCGATACGTATGTAATCATCAACTGCATCTGCTGCGACATCATATGACAATATTCTTATCGCTGAAGTCATTTTTTGTAGGGGAGATAATCTAACTACATGAGCTGCATCTTGTTTTTGAACAAAATATGAATTGTCTGCTTGGATTGCATTCAAAATTCGCAGATACAAAGGACGACGCATTCGAAAATGTCTCCGAAATATTGTAGGTGAATACACTGGATTTACAGCAAAATAATTTGCAAACAATCTGTCATGACCCTGCCTTCTATCTCTGCGTATATACTTATGGTCTACAACAGAACCACCTATTTTCTTTGAACTATCACTTGACTTAAGAATCTGAAGCATACTACTATTATTCTGCTCATAAGCCCCTAAAAGTGTGACCATATATTCATCATCAGACTCATCATCAGAGGAGGAGGAAGAAGAAGAGGATGAAAATGAAGTCAATATCATGGATTTGAAGGTATTCATTATGCTCTGTTTTGTTTAAGCTATGATCGTATCAGTTGTGTGGAGTTGTCTGGCATATGAATAATAATGTGCTTATATGAGATTTTAGAAGAAAATTATTGTTACAGGTAAACCAAAACCACATATATGTATTGGAGGGAAAAAGAAATAGGAAAAGAATTAGGAACAGAAATGGAGGGAAACCAAAAAAAATAAATAAATAAATAATTTCATTACCGGTCGACCCGCCGGTCGACCAACCGGTCGCCCCTCCCCCAGTTCACATAGGTCAGTTCACATAGGTGGGTTCAAACAGTTCAAAAAGGTAAAAAAAATATATATATTTCCCCTTACCGGTCGACCGACCGGTCGACCCATCGGTCGACCATCCGGTTGACCCACGGGTTTTGATGCACCGTTGGAGCAACTGATATCAAATTGAGAAAATGAGCCATTTTTTACTCAAATTTGATGAAAAAAATGCTGAACCGTTGGAGATGCTCTTAGTATGTATTTGCAAAGAGTTCTGCTATTAACACCTGTTAAAATTCTTTAGACTCTCCATTTTATAATTTTTTTTATTATAATTATATCTTAAAATAAAATTACATTAAAAGACATTATTAAATGGAACACCCACCTATCAATAAGAACTAATACGCTATAATATTGGACACTCGCCCCCACTCTCACCCCTACCTCCAACTATACGTATTCCATGTTTGTAAACCCCAAACCTATTACTTTTCATAACCAACTAACATAAACCCTAAATTTATTATTTTTCATAATCATCTTAAATCTTGAATATGTCATCTTCATTACCATCATCAACGCTATTGAACTTGAAAGTTTTGCTTCAAGTATAACGTATACTTCATTATCTTTTAAGTTTATCTATCTTGCATTAACATTCTCGGTCGTTTTCGGTCGTTCTTGTTTCGTTCGAGCTGTTCGGTACTGGTTTGCTGACTATTAGAATTATGTTTGGTAATACAGTACTGAACATAATCCTTTCGTTCAATACATAGGTTCCGAAATTAATGCAGATAGTCAGTTATGTAATTTTCTTTGTTAAACTAACCTAGAATGGAAAAGAGTGAATTGAAATGGATTTAAGTTATGTATTTTTAATGGATTTAATTCATGTTATTTTAAGTTGTGAATTGGAATGGATTCAAGTTACACAGTAATGAACAAATTTTGTTCGGACATACAGTGCTGACAAGATCATTATTGTTCGACAAAACAGTTCTGAACAAAATACATTTTTTCGACTACACAGTGATGAACAAATTACTTTGGACTACATTCAGAATTCTGATGGCGATTCAGACGATGATTCTGATGGCAATTCAAACGATGATTCTGTTTTTCTTCATCTTGCAAACAGTTATACAAATCCCGTAGAAATTGGAGTATCTTCGATCAATCTCAGCGATGACGAAGATACAAAAAGCAACGAAGAAGATGATGATGAGAGGATGAGAGAGGTTACTGATTCAGCGATACAGAGAGCGTTCAGAGAAGATGAGAGTCGTCAGAATGCTCCGTTGACAGCCGAGACGGCGACGAGAGTGATGGAGGGTTGGGGTCCAAGAATTCTATACTGGACCAAAGCTCCAAACTCTGAAGATTGAGTGAGTCAGGGAAGGAGAGGGATGAAAAATTAGATGGGTGTGCATTTCATTGTGAAAATATTATGAACATGGGTAGATTTGGTAATAAGTGGGGTGTCCAAAAAAGTATTATTAAAATTTAGGGTTTAGGATTGGGGTCCAAAGAAATGGGGCGTCCAAAGAATTTTGGTAGGTGCTAATAGCAGCACTCTTTGCAAAATATCATCAAATCTGTTAAAAACGTATTGATTTATATTTATTGGTATCACTCGAATCACAGTTTGAATTTTAAGATTTATAATTTGCCAATCGAATTGTTCCGCTATGGTATAGTTAATATCTATATATATTTTAATTTTTAATAAAATATTGATATAAAAATAAGTGTAAGAGAGATTTAAGATATAAAATTTATTACAAATTAGTGGTTATATATGAAACATATTATGTAAAATTACTTTGTGTTATATATCTAAAAAATATTATACAAATTAATGCTATATATTATGCAAATGTATGATAATTAGTTAGAATATTTTTCAATTCGCCAATTCATTAAAAACCGCACAAACCGCAATTTGTCAATCCGTTAATCCGCTAACCCCTCATTCAGTTTGTAATTTTACTCTCAAACCGCCCGAAACACACCGTACACACCCTTACTCCTGACAAACCACTAGATTAGCCCAATAGTTTAAATCCTCTCCTTAACTCTCCTCCTTTATTTCCTTCATGCAACGGCTGAGATTCAGCTCAGCAAATCCAATAACTAAAAAAAAAAATTCAAAAAAAAAAAAAATTCAAAATTGGAATTGAAATTTTCCCGCCCAAAGCATTACACAGCTTATACAGAGTATACACTCACTCCCACTCACTCTCACTCAGCCCGCTTCTCCTCCACCGAACCCACCCGCACCGGCGACCCACCTTCACTGACGACCCACTTCCGACAACGGCGAGAAGCTCTGATTCAAGCAAGCTTATCAGAGTATATACACTTTCACCGGCGACCAGGTTGAGAGAGACCAGGTTGTGTCAAATGATATCTCATTTGTTGGGGTTTTGTCTACCTGTTGCCATACTGGCTTGATTGATCTTGGTCGTGAAATCTTTTATTCCATGAACAATTAACACATTAGACCCATTTGAACAATTAAAAGTCCTAATGAAAGAATAGTTGAATACAAATGATGATAAAAAGGGGGTCTAGACTCTAATTTACTAAAAATGAAAACATGATTTGTCATTCCATTCTAATTTTGCCTCCATCATAGAAGTCAATTTTTTTGCTGAAAGTCTACATTTGCAAGTTTGCATGAACTATTTGTTGGAATCACCAGTAATGCCAAAGTTCTTGGATTCTGTAATTCGTTTTCCTAATTTTCTATGATGGTTGTAGATGAAAGGTGTATACCATTGGTAAATTACCTCGGCGCCTATTGTTCAGTGTTTGGTCTCTTACATTTGCCCAAGGTGGAAACTTGGAAAAGTTGGGAACTGTTGGAATTGATCAATATTTGTTTGTGAACACTAAATTATCCTCAAGAAATGCTTATTTGATTCATAATAGGGAAAGCATAGTCTAAATCATGTCTTAACTGCTGTAATGAAGTTAAAAAATAAACAAGTAGTTATTTGATCAATTGTGAATGTTGAAGTGGTTCAATATTGCACCTCGGTGGTTCTTCCGTGCTTGGCATGGAATTGGTGTTGAAAGTGTCTTGTATCTACATTTGGCAAGTGTTGTTTTCAATGGTTTGTGCTTGCATGGGGTTGGTGCTGAAAATGTGTTATCTAATTGTTTTCTTTTCTCCCTTTTCTTTGCTTATGTTTTCCATTTTTATCAAGGAAAAGCTTGAGCAGGTTATGCTATTATATTAGTAAAACAGATTTCCACTAATGAAACTTCTTATGTTTTCATCCTAGTGTTTTTAAAACACGTCCTGCTTCTAACATACCCAAATAAATAAATAATTTTCTTTCTCACTGTTTTTCCTTTGCACATCAATATTGCATATCAAATATTGAATGATTTGATTTACTGCTTCTCTAAGATCTCTTCTTTGATAGCTTTGCCTTTTTCGTGCATACTTTTTGATGAATATCTAAACAAAGTGAATCCCAATTGTAAAAAGGTTTTAGCCTTGGCTGTATCAAGATTCAATTCAACTCCTGAATTCTAAATATAATTTTTTTATTCTTGGTTTTGAATTTAAAAAGAAAATAAGTGATTCAAGCTTTTAGAAGATGTTTGAAGAACAACTTCAATTATGCTGCAACCTGCAAGAAATTCATTCTGGGTTTCATGTAGGTTGGACGTTGGACTAACCTACTTTTAACTTACTCAACTTTTTTTAGATAGGATAATAAGCAAGAAAGCAAAACAAACGTCAAGCAGATCCAACATCACGAAGAACAATCGACAACACTGAAGACCAAACCCAGCTAGCTCAGTCAGAACCCAAAAAAGCATTGATCACCGTCAGGAGTCTCTTTTTATTTTTTCTTTATTGGCGTAAATTAGAACATCAATCATTAATAGATGAACAAGAAATTCAGTTACATATATGAAGATCATACAGATCAGGCCAATGTCAAACACATATCTAGAGTAGATACACCTTGCTTGAATCAGAGCTTCTCGCCGTCGTCGGGAGTGGATCGCCGGTGAGGGTGGGTTACCGGTAAGGGTAGGTCACTGGTAAGGATGGGTTTGGTGGAGGAGAAGCAGGCTGAGTGAGAGTGAGTGTATACTTTGTATAAGCTGTGTAATGCTTTGGGCAAGAAAATTTCAGTTTCAATTTTGAATTTTTTTAAAATTTTTATGTAGCCGTTGGATTTGCTGGGCTGAATCTCAGCCGTTACATGAAGGAAATAAAGAAGGAGAGTTAAGTAGAGGATCTGAACTCCAATAACAAAAGCCCAACCTTCAAAGCTCCATTCTATTCTAGTACGAATGATTCTATTTATTTGCACAAAAATAATAATATAGTAACTCTAATTAAATTTTTGAAATTTTAATTCTTATTATATCTTAATATAAATTTAATAATAAGGATAATATATATTAAATTTTAAAATAAAATATTTTTTTTATGATACATTTAAATTACTTATACGTATTTTTCATATTCAACTATTGTTATCCTTTTTTTAAAATCTCAATTATTTTCTCTTCGTTTTATTTCTCACTCTAAAACTCCAATCTATCTCACCAAACTCACCATTATCACTTGTTCAAATAAAAAAAAAAAAAAAAAAAACTCACCATTATCATAAATATCATTATTTCTTATTATTTCATTACTTGCAAATAAGAAATTTTTTTAAAAAAATCAAATAATAAATAAAAATAATAATCATTTTTTTTTTATTTATTGTTAGAACAATAGCAAAGATATTATAGATAGTCAAAACCCAATACATTGTTGGTATTTTTCCATAATAATACAAGAAAAATATATAAAATAAATTAAATAGAAATGACAAAACAATTTTTTATTAAAATAATGAAATACAGAATAAATAACACAACTAAAAATACATAAATGAATTAGATTACATTACTAATAGAACAAATTATGAACATGGATAACTAAATATTAGAACTCATTTTTGTAAACTAAATATTGAAAAATTTAAGAACAAATGATAAGAAAAGAAGCAAACCGAAGCTTGTGTGATATCACAGTTTCTTTAAAATAGATTCACCACATCCCGATGGATGCTAGAGGTATGCCGGCGTCTGTCTCCCTAGATACGACGGTTGAAACCAGCTAATGGAAAAGCACATTCTAAATAGTTTTGGCGAACTTGACAATGGTTGCACTCTCTCTAGCAAGAACTAAAGAATAGGCTAGCAAAAGGAGATAGGAAAAAAAAAATTTGGTGTAAAAAAAAACATCTCAAACTTTTTTATCTCAAAACACCATCTCCATTTTTCATAAAAAATCTCTACAAAATTATATTCCCAAGTTGGATGGGAAAGGCCTCTATCTATACAAGTAGGAGAATCCCTAGCCATGAACGCTATACATCAATAGGGCCATCAAATGCCATTAACCAAAGCCATCAACTCTAGCCATTAGGGCTAGAGTTACAAAGGTTGAAAACCTATGGCCACTAATATGGCCATTAACTTCATCATCAAAAGATGAGAGTTACAAAAGTCTAAACCTCCCATATGCTTAATAAATACAAATAAATATGTATATAATGATGGTTGAATAAACCAACTAGATGGGTCATAAAATGGATACTAATGCAGGGTCATAACCCGATCCAAGCCCAATTCTCAAACATATGCACAAGTTAAGCCCAACACAACATAGCTTAGCCCAAGCTCAAGATTAAGTCCAAGTCTAAGTCCAAGACCAAAGTCAGCATATGCACAAGTATAAGCCTAGGCCAGTCTAAACTAAGACTAAGTCCAAATCTAAGCCCAATTTTATTGATGCCCACTTTATGAGAGAATTCTCATTCACAACTCAATGGTTTCAGCTTATTATTTTTGTATAGCAATCTTCTCACTTAAGAGAATACAAAACCACTCAGACCCACCTCAACCGGCGGTTGGGCCCCACTTTGATTTTGAATTGAAGTTGTCGAAAAACCATTATTTTCTAACAATCCCCCACATGAATAAAATTGGCTGAATAAAGAAAAATGGACAATGCTTAACAACAAAGACTATGAGAGAGAGCACACAGAATAATCCTGCATCAGAAAAGGTAGCTGTTGGCCTTGAACCTTTCGTAGTGAAAGCCTATCGAATTTGTTGGCTAACCAGTGAATGTGATGTCTTGAACTGTTCTGCCGTTTGTGTAAACCGAGATAATAAACCTCACACAGGAGTTACTCCAACCATTGTTCTTGTTCTCACTGGTGTGTTTGGTTTAGCCTTGGAACACTAGCTTGGTTCAGTGAGTATTTTTAAAGAATTCAGCCTTGTCAATTCTTAAAGAAGCGGCCCCATTTCTCACTCACATAGGTAACCTACATAAGGTATCTTGTCATACCACAGTTGACTATTAACAGTACTTAGGTCATTAAAAGCATCAGCTTAACTTTCCACCCCATAGGGTATCACTGTATAAAGGAATGTGCAGGGGGATTCACCTTCACAGTGACTCACCCGTTACACGCAATTAGGTTGTCTCTTTGAACCTAGATCTTAGGATCTCCAGTCAACTAGGTTAGGTTTTCCGTTCCGGCAACATTCGTTAAAGGCCTTAACCCCATTCCTCTTGACGACTTTTCTACTAACTCTCGATTTAACCCTTTGGTTAACGGATCCGTAAAATCATCCTTAGACTGTATATAGTCTATAGTGACAACACACGAGAGTAGTTGTTGTATGGAACTATGTCTTCGACAAAAATGTCTAGACCTTCCATATGTGCCTTACCAATACTTGATTGGTTGTCGCAAAGTATACAAAATTGCTAGCACAAGTTTTGATCAACATGGAATATCCTCAATAAAACGGTAAAGCCATCAGTTACTTTAGTAGCTTTATCTAAAGCACTGAATTCCGATTCCATCATTGATCTTGTGATACACATTTGCTTGGAAGATCTCCAAGACATAGTTACAACTCCAATTAGAGAAAACATATCCACTAATAGATTTGTAGTCTTTATATCAGATATCCAGTAGGCGCCTTTGTACCCTTCAAGTATAACTGGATATGAAGTGTTATGCAATCCATAATCCTGGCTTCATCGTAAGTACGTTAGTACCTGCACAAACGCTTTCTAAAGATAGGCATTGGGATTACTCGTGTATCTACTTAGCCTGCGTACTGAGGAGGCTATACACGGCCTTGTACACCTCATCAGATGCTTTAAACTTCCAATCACCCGAGAATATTCTAGTTAAAATACACTCTCACCATTATTCTTGGCCAAATGTAGACTCAAGTCTATCGATGTCCTCAACACACTTGTATCTGATTTACTAAATTTCTCAAGTATCTTATCAACATAATGAGACTGAGAAAATACAATATTACTAGATGCTCTAGTAATCTTATTATCCAGAATCACATCTGTAAGGCCATATCTTTCATGTCAAACTTAGAGTTTAACAACTTCTTGGTAATTCTGAATATCTTCTCATAATTACCAATCATACAGACACAAAATGACATATATATTTGTCAGTGTCTTTGACATCCACACATTTGTCAATATGTGTTTATTTAAAACCCACTTGACAACATAGTGCAGTCAAATTTCTTATGTTAGTGCTTATTTCAAATCATATAATGGTTTCTCAAGCTCACAGACTTTCTCACATTGTCCTGGAGCTAAAAATCTCTTTAGGTTGTTCTATAAAGATTTATTCAACTAAATTTTCATATAGGAAAGCTATCTAAACATCCATCTTGATGTATCTTTAGGCTTCGCATAATTGCAATCACACTAACCATAATTGGTGATCACATATCAAAGTAATCCATTGTGACGACCACCTCCTTAATTAAGCAAATTAATTATGTTGATTATATGTTTATTGTTAATTATGTGGTTATGTGTTATGAAGTTGTAGCTCGACTTTTTGTGCTCCTTTCGGATACGACTAGCCCTACAGTTTGAACTCCCGTGATTCTGAATCTGATTTTACAAGTGCAATGTGAAATAGATAAACACAAAATAGTCCAAATCTAACAAATCTATTGGAAAATCGATTTTGAATCAAAATACCAAAAAAAGACTGTTTTGCCAGATACAGAGTCACCACCTAAATATTTTTGGGAAATTTAGAAAACCCATGACTTACGCCAAAGGCCGCGTGTCCGTCATCACCAAGATGGTCTCGGCTCGAGAACTTAGGTACGAGAGGGGAAGATCATGAATTGAGCACCCCAATTGCCCGATCAAAGATTGGCCTCTATTAATCATGATGTGATTTTCATTTACATTATATGCTCTTGTTCTGATTATTAGACTAACATTACTATGTGTTGCACACAAGTATAGACTAATTTGCAAAAATTGGAACACTTTGATTTTATGTTTGTTTTGAAAATTATTTCAAATATGTACCACTTGAAAAAGTGATCACATATGTGCATTACTCAAATTATTCCAATTAAAGCAATTAGCCTTCATCCACAGGCATTCAAGCAAATATATCAATTAAGCACTTAGCCTCATGGCAAGCATGCTAAACATGGCAACAATCACACGCATATGATATGCTAAAGCACAAAAATGCTCACCTCATACTCCAAGGTAAGCCAAAAAAAACAAAAGAGTTAGAAAACATGCATGCCCCTAACTAATACAATATGACTAATGCAACACATGCAATGATACAATTAATAGGCTCGACTACTAATTATGACATATGAATCAATTTGATAGTATGCGGTTTAAACACGCATTCAATGAAGTAATAAATGACAATGCTTGTTAGAATGATGAACCGAGCCTCGATGCATGCAAGACAAGTGGATACAAATATATAAGCGGATAAATGAAAAGGAGAAAGACGCGGGGTTGGAAGACATACACATTATTAGATATTGGCCCTCGTACAAGAAGGTCTGAATAAATAAATTAGCTAAGCTACTACAAATTAACTAACTATTACAACCCAAATGAAGTAAATTAACTATACTAGCTAATTATTACAACACCACGAATTATCTAACTACTTTAACTAATTAAATAAGTACAACACAAAATTAACTAGCTATTCTACTTAGTTTAATACAAAAACTAACTAGCTAATTACAATGCACAATTAATTAGTTAATTAATTAACTATTATGAGCCCTGGGGAATGAGGGTTGACCCATGCATGCACGCGGATTTCCACTCGAAAAAGTCCCATGTTTTGCTCCCAGAATGCCTCTGTTGCATAGTTAGAAAATTGCACTGTTTTTCCACCTCAACCTCTGCTTTGCTCTGCTGGAAAAAAGACACTGCCTGACTAGAAAAAGTGGCTGGCAACCCAGAAGTAGTGGCCAGTCGGCCACTAATAGTGGCCTGCTGCCTAGTAAAAGTGGCCTGCCGGCCACTAATGTTGGTTCTTTCTTGCAACAACAGAGAATAAACAGAGCACAAACAGAGCATTCTCAAGGGATGTTTGTCCACCCTGCCTCTCCTTATCATCAAATAGCTCAAAAGAGGGGTAGGCTTGATTCGCAAGTCAATAATCGGTACAATTTCATTGCATGATGACTTATGCACCAAGGGATACAATTTTGATAAATGCACAATAAAAGACTTTCAAAACTTCCTCCCTATCATGGATTGATCAAGGGAACTGGTTGATCTTGGAAACTTGAACCATTTCATCAATAACAAGTATGAAATCACCCCAAGTCTCCATGTGTTCAATTAACGTCCGATTGAACGCTATATCATTTTATTATCTGGCTTCATTTTAACCTCAATTTTATTACTCCATTGTAATTACCTTCCATTCATTAGTCAATTGAGTCCAATAACGAGCTTTAAGTCCACTAATGGAGAGAAGTACCAAACCAAATGTTGTTTTGGGCATGAGAGGGAGATCATGGCATTGGTAATGAACCCTTAAAGGGATTAAACCATTAAGCACAATATTACCCCTTCAAGCTTAAACAACACTCCTTTTGGAGTGACTCTTAAAACAAAGAGAAAAAGCAAAGAAAGGAGGGAGGTTGCAAAGATTCTTAGAGGTGAACACAAGTATGGAAAGTAAGAAATAAAGGCTATCAACTCAAATAGGTTAGTGGTTAAGGCCTAAACCACCAAGCCTATGAGGACCATCACACTACAAGCAGACTATACAAAGCATGAATGAAGCTAACTCACAAAAAAAGTCCTAAAACAGGCCAAAAAAAGTGCTGGAATTAAGACAAAAACAACTACAACAACAAGCTAAAATATTGAGGGATTAAAACTAGCACAAAAGCATAAGAAGGAGAGGCTAACCCCTCCACTTTTGGGACTTCAAAACATGATTTTAGCCTCTGAGAAACCTCTGAAAATCGAGTGGTAAAAAATCTCAAAAAAGTTAATAAAAAAGTGGGAAACACAAGGGTAAAGGCCTAAGAAGCAAGGTTCAAAGAAGGGTTGTCAACCTGTCTACCTTTAATGGCCTTAAACCACAAGTTTTAGCCCAAAAATATAGGTAATAAAAATCTCAAACATAGCAAGAGAAGATGAGAAAAAGATGGTACAAAAGAACTAGAATGTACACCTCTTGAAGAGGAATGATCTCGTGAATTCCCAAACCACTATTTCACACTCTCAAGAGCCTCAAGAGCTAAAATGCAAGCTCAAATTACCTCAGCACGGAACTCTCTAGTTTTGGTTTAGAGTTTTTAAGCAAAGTTTATGTAAGTTGCAAAAGAGAGAAAGAGAATTGTAGAGAAAGAAATTTTCCAAAATTTTGCTATCCAAAATTTTCTAAATTCCAGAATTTTTCTAATCTCTAAAACATAAGAGAGGGTCATCTATAACTAGAAATATATGAGAGACCCTCAGAAATATCTATACAAACACAGTTGGAATAGTGTATGCATCTATGGAGACAGCTGGCAGAAAATATCTGATTTTTTGCACTAGTGGCCAGCATGCCAGACTAGCGGGTTTGCAAGTCCCTGGATACTCAGGCCTGAAAAACTACCGTTTTGGTGCAAAACAAGACACAAGGTTTGTAGATTAAGGTTTCCTATTGAGGCAATCGAGCATTTGATAAGCATACACATTCATCATTGAGTGATCAATTAGTGGCGTCTACGTCTTAAGGGCCGTAAAAAATGGGGTGTCTACAAAAGTGTTATTGAATTGCCATGTGATTATTTGAGTTGTGTTATTGTAGACAGATAGGCTAGGGTGAAAATTAAACCTGTCTACTTCGTTAATTTTAATAAGTTAGAATTAAGAAATTGGATAGGAATTAGAGGCTAATTCACACTAATATAATAAAATTTGATGTAATTAAGATTATATTGTGATAAGGATAAATTTAATTTAATTAGAAATGAGTTATTAGCTTTAGTTGAATTAATTAAAATCTTACTCATCTATTTATCCATTTAATTGGTATAAGGGAAGATAGTGGGTTTGGTTGAGTCCTTTGCGCACACACACGTAGAGAGAGAAGGGAAGAGTAGGCATTTGGGAGTCCATCACGAATACCAAGAAGAAGAAGAAAATTGAAGGAGAAATAGAAATTCATTGTAGATAACTCAATTTTTTAACCTCTAGGTAAGAGTTCCTCTCTTGTATCTCATCAATTTGTAGAATCATATGTATATTTATGGAATTCAAGATCATTTAAGAAGAATATAAACTTGATTATAAGATTTGTAGAAATAAATGGAAAATTAATACATGCATGGCATAATTCTTGAACAATCATGATCATACATTCAATTGCTTGCATATATTTTCAAATTGAAGAGAAACTCCATGGGAGTTAAGAGTTGGGCTCAAAATTTGCAAGTTTCATGATTATACATTTCAATATTTGAAGTGAAATTGGAGTTGAAAATATATGATCATATAATTGAAATATTAGTTGATTTGATTCTTAAAGCTTAACATGCATGACATGATTTTCATGGAAATTGTTGTCACACACTAAAATTCTTGTATGGTTCTTCAAATGAGAAGGAAACTCAATGAATTTTGAAGATTAGAGCTCATACATACATGTTCTATACAATTACATAATCAATGGGAAGTTTACTTTTTTCATGTCAATTTTCGGGTCTGATTTGTGGTCTTGGATTTTGTTTTAAGGTAAAAGTGTTAATCCTCCACGAAGGTATGAGTTTTTGGCCTAGAAATTCATGGTATTGAAGTTAGAATACTCAAGGATTGAGGATTCAAACAGAGCAGTTTTCGGCCAAGTTGTCAACCCAGACCGCTCGAGCGACTTGGGCCACCGCTCGAGCGGCCAACCTTCATATGCTCAAAAATGCACACTGCTTGACCACTGCTCATGCAGCCAAGGATACCGCACGTGCGGCCAACAGGGCAGTCCCAGTTTGTTTTTTGTTCCATTTTTCTACCTTTCGAGCCTCCATTTACATGGTCTGAAAGTGTTTTTAATGTGCATTTGTATCTCATGAACACGACTGAATTAAAGAACAAAAGTTTAACCAAGCGGATAAGCAACGGATTGAAACCAAAAAAGTGAACATCGAATATAAGTAAATAACGAACTGAATAGAACCGACTAAATGAACGATTTATGTTTTGAGTTATTGTGCTTAAATTGTTTGTTTAGGTCGGACACCGCATCCTTAGTGCATTTTAGCACGTGTTTCAAGGAGCCCACTGTGAGTAACAATGTTGTAAAGTTACGTTCAATTATAATTATTTTTTGAATGATTAACGGTACGGCTTTCTAGAATGATATTTTTTACTGAATGAATGTTTGTCCGGTTTTATGAATTGTACTCGTGGCATCCATAGCAACTGACTGTTACTGTTACTATTGCAGAGATCTTTGTCAATTCCAATTTTTGGAACTACTGTTTACTGTTTGATGGCCATTAATTGACTGTTCGGTCTTTTAAGACCTACTGTACTGTACTGCTACTACATGTACCACGTATGACTATTATGATTTCTAAATTATTGATATGATATGAAATATGAGATTGTGATCGAATAAATGATCTATTGAAGCAATTAATTATTTTAAATATTGAAAAGATATTCATTCTTAACCCCTTTACACATTTGTTATTCATTGGGTTTTAGCTCACAGTTTATTGTATATATGTAGTTGGTCAGGCATCGAAGCAAAGTTAGCGGCGTCAACCTAATTCCGTTTTGTCAAGCCAACCTACTGTGCCTCACCACGAGGTTCCGAACCGTTATTGTCAAGGCTTTGTTTTGGGTGATCTAAATCCACCCTTTTTGAATGAATGCTATATGGAGTCAAGTGAATGTTTCATAATTTGTTTTGGCTTTGGGATTTAATTCTCCAACATGCCTTTTATTTTGTACTTAGATGTGTTTTGGACTTGAGTGTTTACATATATGTTTGGATATGGACTTGGACTTATGTGTGTATTGGTAAATATATATATATAGAAGTTGTTTGTGCATTTATGTTCTCACAGCTCTTTGAATATTATGTTTTAATATTTACAGGCTTCCGCTGGCCTCTCCTATTGTATAATTGTTATTACAGCTAAGCAGGCCTTTGGTAATCACGGATTACTGGCCGGTTACGATGCTAAACCCTTAGGGGCAGGTTTGGGTTGTGATAAAGTGGTATTAGAGCACGAGTTATATTGCACACATGTGTCCAAATGAGCTATAAGATGCTCTAGAAAAACAATTAGGGCATGGTATGGGCATGATAAGTGTGTGTGGACGTGTTATATGAGCATCATATGAAAACAATTTTTCCTATGTTTATTATTATCATGTTTTGTATAGTACAATGGAGAATGCAAGAAATACAAATGAAACTGAATCATCAGAAACAAGAATTACAAGATTGGAAAGGATGGTTGAATTATTGACTGAAGCTCTAAGACAACAACAGAATCAACATCCCCCACCTCCTCCTCCACCACCGGTGCAACTTGAATCAAATGTCAATGATGATGTTATTGCTTTAACACAAAAGTTTAACAAAATGAAGCCACCAACATTCCAGGGAGGACTAGAACCACTGAAAGTTGAGGCATGGATCTTAGAAATTGAAAAGCTGTTTGAAGTGTTTTCGTGTTCAGAGGCACAAGAAGTGTTGTTGGCTATTTTCACTTTACAAGATGAGGCAAGGCGATGGTGGATGCTTGTGCATGAAAGTAATACTGTTATGATTTGGGCTTAATTCAACGAAGCCTTCTATGAAAAATACTTTCCTCAATGTGTCCTTGATCGCAAAGTCTCTAAATTTGGGGAATTAAAGCAGGGTACTATGTCTGTGGCTGAATATGAAGCAAAATTTACTGAGCTTGCACGTTATGCACCACACATGATAGATATTGACTATAAACAGGCTCAAAAATGTGGGGGAAGACTTAATGTGGAGATACTTGACTAGATCAATGTTCTGAAATTACTCAAGTATGTAGATGTTCTTGACCAAGCTATCATGGCCGACGCAAACATTGCAGCCTTGAAGCAGGCTAAGACACAGGTGACTGAATGGCGGGGTAAGAGACAAAGTTTTAATTTCAAAAAGGGCCGGAATAACTCACTGAGTAAGAAACAGAATACAGGGTCAACCAGTAGTCCCAGTCAGGGGAACAATTCTGTACCACCTTGTCTAGAATGTGGTAGAAGACATAAAAGGGTTTGTTATAGAATTTCTAGGGCATGTTATCGGTGTGGCAAGGTGGGCCACATAGTCAAACATTGTCCTCTCACATCTCAAGGCACTCATAGACTAATAGCAAGTGTTGTAGCATCAACCGCTACACCAAAACCCAATTCTAAAGCTACCGAGAGAGAAACTTTGAGGCAAGGCCTAGTGTTTGCACTTGTACTAGGGGACGTTGTCACGACCCAAACCCGCCCCTGTTGGTTTAGCACCGTAACCGGCCAGTAATCCGTGGATTCCCAAAGACCTCAGAACAGATTAGCAAATAATAAGGGGCTGCGAAAGCAATATAACAAAATAAACAAGGTCCAATGAGCTGTGATAACGTACATGGGACAAAACATTTCAAAACTTATATATATGTATACATAACATGCCAGTTAAGATACTCAATATTTACAAAATTGTACATCCCAAGATCTGTCTGTACGAAACTTATACAATGACTAGCATGAGTACAAAAACAGCCATGGCGTTAGGCTTGGTTCGGAACCTCCTTGGGAGGCACAATAGTTGGCTGACAAAACAGAACAGAAGGCCGTCAACTCTGGCCCTTATCAGGTGCTGTCTCACCTACATACATAATATAAACTTTGAGCGAAAGCCCAGTGAGTAACAACAGAGTAAAGGGTTTCAATGAATGAGTTCATACAGTTTCAGAAAACGTAATTAGATTTGTATCAAATTCATTAATTGTCCAGATCATATACAGACAGAAATTATGAGTCATGTTCAATCATACATAGTCCATCCGTTAGCGCTAACAGATCACTTACAAAGCATCTTAGACCATACTTGTCAGTTCCATAGAGGAACCTCCGGCCGGGTGAGGATAACTTGTCAGTTCCATAAAGGAACCTCCGGACCAGGAACTTGTAAACTTGTCAGTTCCAATTAGGAACCTCCAGCCGGGCACAGATAGCTTGTCAGTTCCATGAAGGAACCTCCGGATCCGGGTAATAGAGAACATATATCACATGATGCTAAGGATGTCACGAATACATAACAGAAATTGGACAATCATTCATTGTACAGAACGTATCATTTCAAAAAAAACAGATCTCATTTTATCACACAGAAAATAAATACAGTTGAACATAACTTTACTAAGTTATTACTCACAGTTGATCTTGAATCAGACAGACGAAGCAGATAGGTCAAACAGGACGTGGTACGTGACCTACATAACATATAACAGACACACACTTGAAACACACATTCCAATCACACAAACTTACGCCGTTGGTTCTTAATGTGTTTCTAACCTTAAAGCCTCACTATAGAGTCTTAAACATGGCCTAGGAATGCCTAGGATGGAATGAGAATACAAAAATGCCTTGGAAAACATTTTTCAAAATTTGCTGAAAACAGGGGTCTCGCTCGAGCGAGCTTGCCAAAACAGAGGGGTCGCTCAAGCGCAGACTCCTTCGCACAAGCGGTCTGTAAAAATGCAAAAGTACTGGTTGTTGAAATTTTACGCTTGACGCACGCTCGATGCTCGCTCGAGCGTGGACACACCCTTTGCTCGAGTGTAGGTCTCGTCGCTCGAGCGTGCGTCTGCGTGCACCAAAAACCTGAGAGCTTGCAATTTACGCTCGAGCCACCATTCCTTCGCTCGAGCGGAGCTCTGAACAAACGATGGTTGCTCGAGCGTGGAATCCTTCGCTCGAGCGAGGAAGCCAAATTCTGGAATTTCCAGATTTGCCTCCCAAGCTCAAACCAAGCATTCAACTTCCCAAATCTCAACCTCTTGGGCCATTTTTTGGAAAAACACTTTAAACTCATAGTATAACATGTTTTGAAGATCAATTTGAGAAATCAAAGCCCAAGGATGAGTCAATTAAACACAATTGCAAACTAACTTCCAAGAAATATTAAAGAACAAAACATGCAAGTGTTCACTTGAATTCAATACTCCAAAAATGTAACCAAATGCAAGATTAAACTCAAAATCATGATGAACTCATGGACTATAAATAGAATATGGTCTTGCATGCAAGAATTTCCATGAAAACACTTCAAATTGTTATGATATAGACATGCATGCATGATTTAAGCTTTAATTCAACATGTTAAATCTAATTCTTGTCTTGGATCACTAATGTCACATGAATCATGCAAGAAATGACTTGAATTCACAATCAAGAAGGTAATTCTCCTACCTTAAGTCTTCAATTTCAAGCTTAGGGGCCTAATCTTCCAAGTTGCCTTCAATTCCTCTAGATTCCAAGCCAAGACTAGATGACTCAATTTGTTCTCTTGCTCTCTCTCTCTCTCCTACGGTTTTTGAACTCAAAAGATCGATAATTGATGCCTCAAACTCATTTGACTCAAGATTAGGGGATTGCCTAGAATAATCCACTTAGTGATAAGATGGTAATTTACTTAAACTATTGTAATTTAACTTTATTTAATCATACCAAATCAAATTTAAATTAAATCTACCATAAAATTCTATAAATCCTAACTAATACTTAACACAAAACAATTTCGGAATCGGGCGCCGATAAGGCTTTCAATTTGCAGTTCAAACTTAAAACATGAACAGATCATTTTATGGCAAACAGATAGAAACACAAAGATAATGCAATACACATGCAAATTAATTCCAGATTCCTTCTAAATTACTGTTAAGCATAATTAATCATGTTTTAGCATTAATCGGAGGTTAGGGTTATTACAAACGTGCAGAACACTGAGACAGTAGTGTCAGGTATACTCCCTATTTGTGCTCAAAATGCTTATATTTTGATTGATTTGGGATCGACGCATTCATTTGTCTCGTATGCTTTTTCGAGAAAATTATCTAGACCACTGGAACCCATGAATTATTTATTAGTTGTGTCTTCACCTACTGGGGGGTCCATGACTTGTGCTTATGTGTATCCTACATGTGAGATTGTTATTGGAGATGTGATTTTATATGTTGATTTGTTGCCTCTAAATCTTGACCACTTTGATGTAATTTTGGGGATGGACTGGTTAACAAAATATCATGCCACCGTTGATTGTGTAACAAAACAAGTCATTTTTCGTCCATCTGGGTTGCCCGAATTTATATTTAACGGAGTTGGTGTTGTACTTCTCCCATACTTGATTTTAGTTATGAAAGCATGCAAATTGATTTAAAAGGGGTGTAAAGGGTATTTATGTTGTGTATTGACTGTGCTTGTTGATAATAAAGATAATGTGGACAGTATTCCTATAGTCAAAGAATTCCCAAATGTTTTTCTAGATGATTTTCCAAGGGATTTAATTGACAGGGAGATTGAGTTCACTATTGAGGTGATACCGGGTACACAGCCAATTTCCAAAGCTCCATACCGAATGACACCTACTGAATTAAAAGAATTGAAAATCCAGTTGCAGGAGTTGTTGGATACAAAGTTTATTAGGTCTAGTACATCACTGTGGGGTGCTCTAGTCTTATTTGTGAAAAAGAAAGATGGTTCATTGAGGCTTTGTATTGACTACCGTGAGCTGAATAAGGTGACAGTGAAGAACAAGTATCCGTTGCCTCGCATTGATGATTTATTTGACCAATTTTAAGGTGCTTAAGTCTTTTCCAAAATTGATCTTAGATCAGGATACCACCAATTAAAAGTCAAAGCCGAAGACGTAGAAAAGACTGCCTTTCAAATAAGGTACATACATTATAAATTTCTTGTTATGACTGTCGAAGTTACTAATGCTCTTGTTGCATTTGTGGATCTTATGAACAGAATTTTCAAGCCTTTCCTCGATGATTTTGTGGTTGTTTTTATAGATGACATTTTGATTTATTCCAAAAGTAAAGAGGAACATGAACATCATTTAAGAATTATTTTGCAAACCTTGAGAGAGAATAAATTATATGCAAAACTAACAAAGTGTGAATTTTGGCTTGATAATGTCATGTTTTTGGGACATATGATTAGTAAATATGGCATTTCTGTCGACCCACAGAAAATAGAAGCAGTTGTGAATTGGCCTAGACCGACTAATGCTACCGATAGGGATGGTAATTTGAACCTGGCCTGACGAGGACCCGGACCACCCCATCTCTGATAAGCCGGGTTTTCCTCGAAAATTATCCCCCATAGGGCCGGGGCTGGTATTGAAAAATAAATCCCCGATGGTTTTCGAGCTGGGGACGGGGATAGATTTCCCAGCCCGGCCCGGCCTGATTAATCCCGAACAGCCCCGTATATATATATATCTATTATATTCAGTTCACTATACAAACCCATCTCTCTCTCTCTCTCTCCTACGACTCTCTCTCTCTCTTCTCCATTTCAAACCTACTTCTTTTCGTCTCTTCTCTTTTTCTCTTACGATCTATGGTGTGACTCACTCTCTCTCTCTTCCCTCCACTCTCTCTCACTCTCTCTCTTTCCCATCCGAAGCCGTCGCATCCTCGAATGCCGTTGCCTCCGACAACGACATTACCACTGTGTTACCCCTGGCCATCGTCTCTCTCTCTCTCTCTCTCTCTCCCTCTCTCTTTTGTGTGTGTATGTGTCCATGTGTGTATATATCTATATATTTGTGTGTTCTACAGCTTCAGCTTTTGTTTAGGGTTTTGAGTTGGTTGTGATTGTATTGTTAGATCTGTAAGTTAGGGTTATTTTCTCAGATGTTCTTAGTCTACATTTAGTTTGTTAAGTTGGGTTCTTGTTGAAGAGGGTGATCTGTAATCTGGGTTGTGAATTATTAGTTCATATAACCAAAGAAAATGGTTTTGTCTGATAAGAACAATCACCCCTCTTTGATTAGACCCACAAACTCACAAGGTAAAAATTCAAAACTGGATCTGAAAAATTGAGCTAGGATTGTCTAATTTTTAAGATATTTGAGCTTGAATTCAACTGAAAAACCCCAGTTTCTGAAATGGGTTTTTTAAATTTATCTTTTATTTATTTATTTATTTTGATGAAAAGGAGTTTTAGAAATGGGTAATAAAAAGTTTGGGATGGAGATCAGACATAAGAAATCTGTGATAAGAACAATCTCATTGCTCCCAATCTAGTTCATCGACCAAACTATTACTGCTGTTTTATGTTGTTGCTCTTCTTTTTTTTTTTTTTTGTCCGGGGAATGTTCGGGGTCGGGGAAACCCGATCCCCGTTAGGGAGCGGGGGCAGGGACGGTGATAGGTTCCCCGTCAGGGATCAGGGCCGGGGACGAGGAGATTTCCACTATCGGGGATCGGGGATCCGGGATGGGGAGTGTGCTCCCCGGCCCTGCCCCGTTGCCATTCCTAGTTACCGAAGTCTGAAGTTTCTTGGGTTTGGCCGGATACTACCGAAGATTCGTGAAAGACTTCTCTAAAATTGCTTTGCCTTTGACTTAATTGACTCAGAAAGGGGTATCGTTTGATTGGACCGATCAGAGAGAATCATCATTTCAAGAATTGAAGACTCGACTTGTGACTGCACCGATTCTCACCTTACCCTCAGGTACGGATGGATTAGTATTTTTAGTGATGCTTCTTATAAGGGGTTGGGGTGTGTATTGATGCAGAATGGTAAAGTGATAGTATATGCTTCTTGACAACTGAGGCCACATGAAAAGAATTATCCGACTCATGATTTGGAGCTTGCCGCAGTAGTATTTGCATTGAAGATTTGGCACCACTACGTGTATGGGGCTACATGTGAGGTTTATACAGACCACAAGAGCTTAAAGTATTTCTTTACCTAGAAAGACTTGAACATGAGACAACGAATATGGCTGGAATTGATAAAAAATTATGATTTGCAAATCTTGTACCTTCTGAGGAAAGCTAACACTATTGCCGATGCACTTAGTCGGAAATCAATTGGGAATTTGGCTTGCTTACTTACTGGGCAAAGAGAATTGCTATATAGCATTGAGAAATTTGAAGTTAAAATTGTTTTGTGAGAACAAGGCGGGACATTGGCTGCTATTTTTGCTCAACCGGCGATTCTTAAAGAAATTAAAGAGAAACAGCAACAAGACGAATTTTTGAGAAAGATTATTGATGAATGAGAATCCAAACGGAGGCTGGACTTTAGTTTTGAGAATGATGTATTAAAATTTCAAGGCCAATTATGTGTACCAAATAATGTTGATTTGAAGAAGTGAGTTATGCAAGAAACCCACAGTTCAAAATTTTCTATCAATCCAGGGAATACAAAAATGTACCAAGGCTTGAAGCTTAATTTCTGGTGGTCGGGAATGGAGAAAGAAATTGTCGAATTTGTGTCAAAATATTTACAATGCCAACAAGACAAAGCAGAGCATCAATGACCCGCCGGATTGCTCCAACCATTGCCAATACTAGAGTGGAAATAGGAGCACATCACTATGGATTTTATAGTTAGACTACCTCGCTCCAATAAAAGTATGGATTCAATTTGGGTTATTGTTGACCGTTTGACTAAATCTGCTCACTTCTTACTTGTTAAAACAATTTATAATGCGGATAAGTTGGGTACAATTTACATTAATGAGATTGTTAGATTGCATGGAATGCTTGTGTCAATTGTTTTTGATAGGGACTCGAAATTCACATCAAGATTTTGGCAAACTTTACAAACAACATTGGGAACCGAGCTGAGATTGAGCAGTGCTTATCATCCATAAACCGATGGCCAGTCAGGAAGAACAATCCAAACTCTGGAGGATATGTTGCATATGCATGTGCTTGATTTTCAAGGGAATTGGGAAACTCATTTGCCTTTAGCTGAGTTTGCCTACAATAACAGTTTCTATTCAAGCATTGGTATGGCGCCTTTAGAGGCTTTATATGGCAGAAAATGTCGGTCTCCTATTTGTTGGGCAGAAGTTGGAGACGGGCCTTTACTTGGGCCTGAGATTGTACATGAAACAACGGAAAATGTGAAATTAATTCAACAAAGATTGAAAACTGCACAAAGCCGACAGAAAAGTTACGCGGATGTCCGAAGGCAAGACAGGGAATATGAAGTGGGTGATCATGTTTTTATTAAGGTAACACCTATGAAATGGCAGACTCGCTTTGGAACCAAGGGCAAGTTATTAGCACCAAGGTATGTTGGGCCGTATCAAATCATTGAAAAGATTAATCCAGTGGCATATCAGGTAGCACTTCCTCCCGAAATGGAACATATGCATAATGTCTTTCATGTTTTGATGTTGCAGGATTATCTCCAGGATCCTTTTCATGTTATTGAGCCTACCCATGTGGTGTTGAGTGATGACTACACTTATGAAGAATGGTCCATTCAAATTGTAAACCGACGGATCAAGAAACTGAGAAACAAAGAAATTCCATTAGTGAAAGTGGATTGGCAAAATGATGGTAGCATCTATGCAACTTGGGAAAGAGAAGATAATATGAAGAGAAGATATCTGGACCTCTTTCCACTTGATCATATGCTCTTCTCAGAGAAAGGTAATTGAGTTTGGAGGACCAAACGTCCTAAGGGGAAGAGAATGTGATGACCACCTCCTTAATTAAGCAAATTAATTATGTTGATTATATGCTTATTGTTAATTATGTGGTTATGTGTTATGAAGTGTTATTAAATTGCCATGTGATTATTTGAATTGTGTTATTATGGATAGATAGGTTAGGGTGAAAATTAAACCTGTTTACTTCGTTAATTTTAACAAGTTAGAATTAAGAAATTGGATAGGAATTCGAGCCTAATTCAACTAATATAATAAAATTTGATGTAATTAAGATTATATTGTGATAAGGATTAGTTTAATTTAATGAGAAATGAGTTATTAGCTTTAGTTGAATTAATTGGTATAAGGGAAGATAGTGGGTTTGGTTGAGTCCTTTGCGCGCACACACGCAGAGAGGGAAGGGAAGAGTAGGCATTTGAGAGTTCACCAAGAATACCAAGAAGAAGAATAAAATTGAAGGAGAAGTAGAAATTCATTGTAGATAACTCAATTCTTTAACCTCTAGGTAAGAGTTCTTCTCTTGTATCTCATCAATCTGAAGAATCATATGTATATTTATGGAATTCAAGATCATTTATGAAGAATATAAACTTGATTGTAAGATTTGTAGAAATAAATGGAAAATTAATACATGCATGGCATAATTCTTGAACAATCATGATCATACATTCAATTGCTAGCATATATTTTCAAATTGAAGAGAAACTCCATGGCAGTTAAGAGTTGGGCTCAAAATTTGCAAGTTTCATGATTATACATTTCAATATTTGAAGTGAAATTGGAGTTGAGAATATATGATCATATAATTGAAAGATTAGTTGAGTTGATTCTTAAAGCTTAACATGCATGACATGATTTTCATGGAAATTGTTGTCACACACTAAAATTCTTGTATGGTTCTTCAAATGAGAAGGAAACTCCATGAATTTTGAAGATTAGAGCTCATACTTACATGTTCTATACAATTACATAATCAATGGGAAGTTTACTTTCTTCATGACAATTTTGGGGTTTGATTTGTGGTCTTGGATTTTGTTTTAAGGTAAAAGTGTTAATCCTCCACAAAGGTATGAGTTTTTGGCCTAGAAAATCATGGTTTTGAAGTTAGAATACTCAAGGATTGAGGTTTCAAGCAGAGTAGTTTTTGGCCAAGTAGTCAGCCCAGGCCGCTCACCGCTCGAGCGGTTTGGGCCACTGCTCGAGCAGCCAACCTTCATATGCTCGAAGATGCATATTGCTTGACCACCACTCGTGCGGCCAACAGGGCAGTCCCAGTTTGTTTTCGTTCCATGTTTCTACCTTTCGGGCCTCCATTTACATGGTCTTAAAGTGTTTTTCATGTACATTCGCATCTCATGAACACAAATGAATTAAAGAACAAAAGTTTAACCAAGCAGATAAGCAACAGATTGAAACTGAAAAAGTGAACATCGAATATAAGTAAATAACGAACTGAATAGAACCGATTGAATGAACAATTTATGTTTTGAGTTGTTGTGCTTGAATTGTTTGTTTAGGTCAGACGCCGCATCCTTAGTGTATTTTAGCACGTGTTTCAGGGAGCCCATTGTCAGTAACAATGTTGTAAAGCTACATTCAATTATAATTATTCCCTGAATGATTAACGATACTGCTTTCTGGAATGTTATTGTTTACTGAATGAATGTTTGTCTTATTTTATGAACCGTACTCGTGTGTAGCTCGACTTTTTGTACCCCTTTCGAAAGATGAATAAGCCCTATAGTATCGGATTCCCACGGTTCTGAATCTGATCTCACAAGTGCAATGTGAAATAGATAAACACCAAAGAGTCGAAATCCGGCAAATCTTTTTGGAAAATCGATTTTGAATCAAAACGCAAAAAATAGACTGCTTTGCCAGATACAGAATTGCCACCTAAATATTTTTGGAAAATTTAGGAAACCCATGGCTCGTGTTGTCACGCCCCAAAATTTGGACAATTAAATATTAAATTAAGACTAAATCCCAATCAATATTCCATCATCCAAATCTTAGGGGTGAAACAAAATCTAAACGTTCACGTCTCCAAAGGGTTTAGGTAAATTTCCATCCTAAAAAATTTACAAGGGATAAATAAAAAAACTAACAAAACGCCAATCAAACCATCTACCATAATTTCATAACTAACCATTACCTCCAACATTAAAGTAACAATAAATAGTCAAAATAACTTAAATAATATAAGGTTACAAACCATGTTAAATTATCCAAATACTAAAGTTATAAAAAAAAATAAATACATAAACTAATATCAACTCTAAGCTCAAGAAAACAAAAGAAGTCCAAACGACATGTCTAACAACTATAGTTATTCCACGTCACCACCGTAGCCCCAACTAATCCTGCAAAGGAAGCTCGACTGTGCTTAAACAGAACGCACCCGAGTTGCCGAGAGACAAAACGGGTCAGTATACAGGTATACTGGTATGAGTACAAGATTTAACATCCATGTGCCTACCAACAAAAATACATTTAATTCTTGTTACGGAACAAGACAAGTAGTTCCAACCGTACCGAGACGAATGTATAGTTTTTCGCAATACGGTGGCATTTAGTTTCTTACCCGTACACAACTAAATATAAATTGAGTATAAAATAAACAAAATAAAAATAAAAATACGGTGGGTCAGTCTTGCATAAAAAGTTAGTAAGACTCACCATTCTGCAAAAAAAATATAAAGTTAGTATAATTCAATCATAAGTAATTTGCTGAAGAAGTATTAAAATGTACCGTTTCATACTTAAATAATTCGAATTAACCAAAACTCAAAGAAAAAAAGTTGTACAGAATCAAATTTCTTAAAAGGCTAAGTGGATGAATTTAGTAAAAACTGAACAGGTTGAGAGAAAAACTTAATAGAAAATCCTAAATGAAATTCGATTGAAAAATCTGAAACTGAAAATGAAAAGAAACTATTGTAAGATGAATTTTTTTGGAAAAGTTCAAAACACGAAAAGTGTGCAGAATAATATTTTACTTCTATTCACGTGAAACCAATAAAAACGAACTCGTTTCGTGAGTTAAAACAGCATCTAAAGTCTGCATTACTAAAATAAATAAAAACTATTGTAACCAAGATCATTCAATAACAAGTTCTAATCAATCTTTTTAATAAAAAGTTAAAATACAAAAGTTGTCTAGAATCACGTATACATGCCTCTGCTCAAATTTCATAATTTATTGAGGTCGTTTACTATTTTTCAAGATGTACAATTCAATACAATTCACACTATAACAATAAACTCATAATTAAATTCTTTGTATCTTAACTCCACCACTTCGGCCCTTCACTTTCGGTCTACACATATATCCCATGTGCCTCCCGTATACCTAACACCGCTCCGAAGCCAAACTTGCACGGGGATATCGTCCCGAGTTTGACTCACAGTCCCCGGATGGTTAGCATATATGTATGCGCGTAAATCAAAGCACTCGTCTACTCATGAGAACGAGGCAACAATATACATGTACAAAACATCTCACTCATGAGAACAAACATAACAATGCCAAGCCTAAGGCATTCAAATAAATCTCATAATCCTCACTTTTTTTATACACTCTTTTTCACCAACACTCAAATAAAACAACAATCCATGGAGTCATGATGGAGTATAAGGAATTTATCTATTGGTTTCTAATTTATTTTAATTTCATATACCCATGAGTGTGATTACAACCATAAAATAAATACATATAGAATCCCTAAACCTGACATACAAAACTAATCAAAATAATTAAAATCAATCAATCATCTAAAACCCCTAAACCTTACATACACAATTAATCAAAATAATTAAAATTGATCAATCATCTACATGTAAATACGAAGTCAATTCAACATCAAATAAATAAATAAAAACAACAAATTAAATATAAATCAAGGGAAGTGGGTTTTGTACTCACAATTATTTTTTGAAGATCAAAAAAAAAAATATTTGAAAAACTAATGGAGCCACCAAAACAAAACCCTAATGATGGCCTACGAACCAAAGTATGCAAGTTCAATAAATGCAACAATAAAAGACTCTCAAACCTCCTCTCTATTATGGATTGATCAAGGGAAGTGGTCGACAATGACTCATCAACCGTTTACATCACTAACAAGTATGAAACAATTCAAGACTCAAGGGTTCAATTAACGTCCGATTGAACCCTAACTAAGTTATTATCTTGCATCATTTTTTAGTCCTCATTTTATTACTCCATTTCAATTACCAACCATTCCTTAGTAAACTAAGTCCAAAGGTGAGCTTTTAAGTTCTCTAATGGAAAGAAGCATCAAACCAAGAGTTGTTTTAGGCATGAGAGAAGTGTCATACCATTGGTAATGAACTCCCAAAGGGATTAAACCATCAAGCACAAGATCTCAATCTCATGCTTTAACAAGCAACTAATTTGAACCAACTTTCAAAACAAAGCAAAAGCCAAGAAATGAGGTAGGTTGCGGAAGTGATTAGGGGTGAAAACAAGTATGGAAAGCCATAAACAAATGCTATCAACTCAAATAGGTTGGTGGCTAAAGCCTAAACCACTAACCTAGGAGGTCTATTACACTACAACCATACAATATAATACAAGGCTCAAATACAATGAATAGCTAAAAACAGTCCTAAAATAGTGCTAAATCAGTCCTAAAACATGCTGGAATTTAGACAAAAATAGCTAAAACAATAAGCTAAAACATGGAGCTATGTAAACTAATAAACAAAGCATAAGGAAGGGAGGCTATCTCCTCCATTTTTGGACCTCAAGACATGTTTTTAGCCACTGAAAAAGCTCTAAAAATTAGTATTTAAAAGCTCAAAAAAAGGTGACAACAAGGTGGGAAACACAAGGGTAAAGGCCTTCGAAGCTAGGTAGAAGGAATGGTAAGCCACCCCTCCACCCTTACTGGCCTTAAACCACAAGTTTCAGCCCAAAATTTCAGAGTTTAGATAGTCCAAAAATAGCCCAAAAACAATAGGCAAAATAGCAATTAAAGCAAAACAATAAGCCAAGATTTATACCTCTTGAAAAGGAGAACACTTTCCAAGTATTGAACCAACACTTACACACCCTCAAGAGCTCAAAGTAGGCTCAAAAGTATCTCAGCTCAAAGATCACAAGGTTTGGTTTAGAGTGTATAGGCAAAGGCTCAAGAAATTTGCAAGAGAGAGAGAAAATATTTTATTCTAAAATTTTCCAACCTTCTAAAAATGGAAGGGGAGGTCTCCTATATATAGAAAATAATGAAACTCCCTCAGAAATATCAATGCATACACGTGTAAGCAAGTGCATGCATCTGTGACAACAGCTGACACAGTTGGCAAAAATATCTGCCAAAACACACTTGTGGCCGGAAGCCACTAATTCTGGCCTGCAGACCACACAAGTGGCCGGCAGGCAAGAACAGTGGCCGGCAGCCAACAGTGGTGGTCGGTAGATCCCAAGGTTTTTCAAGCTTGAAGAACTATGGTTGTGGTCCAAAACAAGGTAAGAGGTGTATAGGGTTTGGAGGCTTAAAACTGTGGCATTCTGTTAAGGACTTCGAGCACTTGACAAGCATACACACATTCATCATTGGGCGTGTAAGTGGTGATGTTAAAGTCATAAGGGCTATCAAAAATAGGGTGTCTACAGTTGCCCCTCTTTGACAGAGCTCGAAGACATGACATGATGTGAGTGAATGTCAAAGCCCGAGGACGACCCATTTTGACAAGGCCGTAAGACTCGGGCAAACAAAAAAAATGCAAATACAGTTGGTTGAACCCAAGGGTTGCCTACGTATCCCTTTGTAAGGAATCAAACCAGCGTAGTTCAGGGGCAAGATGCAAATGATATGTACAGAAAAAACTTTGAAAGCTAGACTCACACGCTTCGCGAAGCCGGTTATTTTGAAAACTCATGATCATGTAAGATGATGCACTAAGCAATAACCGATGCAACAGCAAGATAACAACATATGAATGAGCAGCTTCAAGCTTAAAACCGACACAGGTTCCATGCAAAAAGATCTAAAACACACTCTAACTGTGCCAAAACGCGGGACGAGGAAAGAAAACACAGCTCAGGGTCGCGTTTCACGCGTCTTGAGAAACGGAGAAACAAAAACCGCTCGGGCTCACGTTTCACGCATCCCGAGATAAAAACCACTCAAGGTCGCATTTCACGCGTCTTGAGATAGAGACAAAACTGCTCAAGGTCACGTTTCACGCGTCCCGAGATAAAACCCGCCCAGGGCCGCGCTTCACGAGTCTTAAGATAAACAACAAAACCGCTCGAGTCGCGCTTCACGTGTCCCGAGATAAAAATTGCTTAGGGTCACGTTTCACGCGTCCTGAGATAGAAGAAAAACTGCTCGGGCTCGTGTTTCACGCGTCCCAAGATAGAGACAAAACTGCTCAAGGTCACATTTCACGCGTCCCGAGATAAAACCCGTCCAGGGCTGCGCTTCACGCGTCCTGAGATACAAAGAAACAAAAATTGCTCAGGGTCGTATTTCACGCGTCCTGAGATAAAACACGCCCAGGGTCGCGCTTCATGCGTCCTAAGATAGAAGAAAAATCACTTGGGCTTATGTTTCACGCGTCTCGAGACAAAAACCGCTTAGGGTCGCGTTTCATGCGTCCTGAGATAGAAGAAAAACCACTCGGGCTGGTGTTTTAGGCGTCCCGAGATAAAACACGCCTAGGGCCACGCTTCACACATACTGAGATAAAAGAAAAATTGCTTGGGCTTGTGTTTCACGCGTCTCGAGATAAAACACGCATAGGGCTGCACTTCACGTGTCCTAAGATAGAAGAAAAATTGCTCAGGGTCGTGTTTCACGCGTCCCGAGATAGAACCTGCCCAGGGCAGGGCAGCGCTTCACACGTCCTGAGATAAAACCCGCCCAGGGCTACGCTTCACGCATCCTAAGATGAGAGCAAAAAATGCAAAGAGGAATGAATAAGAACGATAGATGCACAAAGTGAACAAGTGCGATACATGCACAAAGTGAACAAGTGCGATACATGCACAAAATGAACAAGTGCGTTACATGCACAATGTGAACAAGTGTGATACATGCACAAAGTGTACAAGTGCGATAGATGCACAAAGTGAACAAGTGCGATAGATGCACAAAGTGAACAATATTACAAATCAATACAGTGACAACGCATATTTCATGCAAGATAAACAACTGACGTATGATATTAATTGAAAGCATGTTCTATGCAAGAAACAAAAGCATATTCTATGTAAAATTGAAAGCATGTTCTATGCATGAATCCTGAATGATGTAGGACATGCGTGCAATATAAGTATATGTGCAAATGCAGATTTCTATGAAAATACATATTCTATGCAACAGAAGAGAACAAAGATGTAATTTGACAAAACAAATAAAAACGATATTCGGTGACAACCTCCGATTTACCTCTCGGAGGCTTTGCAACATGCTCGAAAAGGATACACCTCATTCATATTGGCAAATAGGGCACATTTGCGTGCCGAAACGCAGTTTCAAGATCCCTTACAATCAATCTGGACCCAACAGTGAACCTCATATACACTTCTCGGGTAACAGAGGCACAAAACAGCACCAGGACACAAGTGAGGACCACTGGCCACCTGTCGGCCACAAGGGAAGACCGCCAGCCACCTGCCGGCCACCAGTTGGGCTTACCGGCCACAAATGTGGCTTACCGGCCAAATCGGGGCAGAAAGGTCTTTTTACCTCGGACCTTTAAATATACACATCCACACTTCATTTTTCACACACCCACATATCCGAAATCTTCACCCTCTCTTTCTAGGTGCTTCCTCTCTCTAGATTTGCGCTTTATGCGCGTTTTCCAACGCCACACGTAAACTTTTTTCATAGAACCCTCTTGATTCTCTAAACTTTAAACCAATCAAATTTTGATTTCGTCGCTTTTCTTTCATTTTCACCATTTTAGGCTTGTTCTCCTTGAGTTTCTCTCGGGTCTTGTGAACTTCCCGGGTTTTGACTTGTTCTTCAATTTTCTCTCTCCTAGGCTTGACTTTTTCCAAGTTTTTCCTTTTTTCTCCATTTTTCTTCACTCTTCACCTATTTTCACCCACTTTCTAGATAGCGGATGATATTCCTCATGACGGGGCTCCTCCTGAGGTTTCACCTCTATTATCACCCCATATCGAGTTTGAAGGGCCGGTGATTGCTGAGGCCGGTGAAGCGACAGAGGACATTGCAGCTAATCTTGAGGCGGAGTTCGCTCCAGGGTTTGAGCCGGAGCCATTACCACTGACGGTGCAGTCCTTTGATCCCCTAACTTATCATCCCCGCACACATGTACTACCACCTGGAGGCATCAGGTGTTTCAATGACTTTGCTCGTGGCATGCTAGAGGACCTTCTACTGAGGGAGCCAGTCTCCCATCTTTCTTCCAACGCTATCGAGGTATGAACTCTATTTTCATGCATTCCTGCCATTCCTTTAACTACATTTCTTGCATTGCCTTTTATCTGAATGTTCTTTTATCACTGCCTAATTCGCTCTTTTCCTGCCACAGGGGGACTCCAGCTCTTATAGGGGATATAAAGCGATGACGACGAGAGACTAGTATGATGAGCTCCCTGCCAGGGTCTGCGACATTATTGACGAGGCTGACTTTGGCCTATTCTGCTCTTGGCTATCACGGCACGTAGCGAGCCAAACTCTTCTAGGGGCGTTGGTGGAGAGGTGGTGGGACATCACTAACTTTTTCCACCTCTCTTCCACCGGGGAGATGGCGATGACTTCCTATGACTTCGACATGCTCATAGGCTTAGGAGTAGAGGGTGATACGATCCTCTTTGAAATGGATATAGGCGAGTGAGAGGCTGCTTGGATCCACTTGCTGGGAGCACGCCCACCTCTGTATAGACCGACGATGGTGAGGTATAGCTGGTTCACCAAGTAGTTTCGCGGGAGCGAGCTTGAGACACCAAAAGAAGTAGAGCAGTACGCCCGGGGCTTCTTGATGTTTCTCCTCGGTACCACCTTGTTTTCGAACAGGTGGAACACTGTAGACTTATATCTACTGAGCACCCTAGTGAACTTGCCTAGGGTGAAATTTTATGATTAGGACGGAGCTGGCCTCGCCACCCTCTACAGTTACATGAGCTCTACTTCTCGGATGAGGGGAGAGCGAGTTGGAGGCTACTGGAGAGCCTGGGAGGTATGCACCACACCTTTCTGATATTGTACTTTTTGTTCAATATCTATTCAAAACTTGTGTTTTCTGCTTTGCACTTTCTGTGTCTGTTCATACATTGTGCTTTCTGCTTTGCATTTTCTGTATCTATTCACGCATTGTCGATAACACTGCTACTCTATCCTTGTAGTCATGGGTTTATGCCTACTTCCCAGCTCTGGTTCCGAAGCCTATGGAGGAGATTCCCCCCGTGGTATTGTATTCACAATGGTATGATAGTCAGTGTCGGCGTCGGAGCCGCGATGACACGACCTCCTCCTTCTTCCATCGATACTTCGACATGGTGGCGACTGACGAGGTAACCCGAAACTCACAGTCATTTTTTTCTTTACTACTGCTCTGATTCATACTTCGGTAACTGACGGTAACTAACAATCTGTACATTCTCTATTTTCAGATCACATGGCAGCCCTGAGCGACGATGCCAACCGTTGTGAAGGACCAGTACGCGGGGCCTGGGCTACGTCCCGTTTTTAGATTTTGCTGGAGGGCCCAGTCTGCCAGTCCTAGTTTCTGAGTGAGCGGTTTGTACGCCAGACCGTAGGCTTGCCCGATCCAAATGTTCCGATGCCACCCCCAGCGTCTATGAGGATAACAAATAGCCTATCGGTTGATACAATCATTCAGTTCATGGTGGGCCTAGATACTGACTTCTTTAGAGCAGAGGGTGACTATGCGACATTCATCCAGACTTATCTTATGCCTCCTCTAATGGGCGTTCACGTAAGCGAGGAAACAAGAGCTCCTGCGGCAGGTGAAGCGACTCGAGCGACCAGGGCCCATACTAGAGGGGCCCCTCTTGTTAGGCAGATGGCCGGTTGGCCGGAGATTCCCACTGCGCTCACATGTTGGCGGCCGACCAGGACAACCTACTAGATTTCGATCGAGCCAGCAGAGGTAGGACACAAATATATCAAAGCTCGAGGTGCTCCTCAAGTATGGACCATACTTTACAATTTGCATCCCACACTTTCCATTTCAGATATGTTTATTCCAGATATTGATCAGTCAAATGCACTTGCAGGCACCTACTAAGTATACAGAGAGCCTCCTCGAGCTAGTTGCCTCTCTGATCGGCATGGTGCAAAGGAGAGAGACGCTGCTTGGTCTCCACGATATTCAAGTAATTTCCTTTATTTCAACATGCATTTCACTACTCTCTCTATTGTGCACCATATTATCATATCCCCACTGATACATTGGCACCTCAACTGTAGTCTTTTCCAAACTACACAAATATACTGCATTGGCACACTGTACTCACACATTGTACTCATATTGTATCTGGTTTCTTCATGACGCTCATTTTCCATACTATCTACATCTGATACACACACTGTAGCTGAAATATTGACAACTATTTTTCCACATTCCGAGGGCACCAGTGGCAGTACGAGCACCAGCACTGGCAGCACCTCCTTCAACAATAGGAAGGAGAGAGAGGCAGGCCCTAGCACGTGGCCGGGATGTGCGCTGTGGTCGAGGCAGGGATAGGGGTACACAAGGCCGGAGCAATCCCTCGGAGCCCGTTTTAAGTGATGATGATGCCGAGACTAGCGACTCTGGGGAGGCAGCGAGCCAGCGTTCTGAGTCATTTGAGAGTGGGGGTGATGATGCTGGCTCGGGGTCTGGGAGCAGAGATGACACCGAGGTTGGCTCTGAGGTAGGGCGCAAATTTTTGTAATTTTTGTTTAGTTTCTTTTTGTTTGGTAGCTTAGCACATGTATAGCTTCAGATAGGCTTTACCTTGCTTTTGAAACTTGTACTCCCTTTGTAAAAAAAACCATGATCGGAATAAAAACCTTGCAGTTTTTATGAAAAGTGTTATTATTTTTGCATCATGAGCACCATATTTGCATGAAATGGATATGGACTTGAATTTGAAAATGAAAACTTGTATTGGCATGATGTTCTTAATCGGGTAATGAGACAACCAACGACCAAAATACAAAATACAACTCGATAAGCAAAGCAAAAATAACTCAAACACAGATATACACATTTGCTAAGACCAAAAGACTCAAAAAAAGACCTCAAAACACAAAAATCAAGACAAAAAACCAGGCTGCCAACACTGCCCAGCACACAAGTGGACGACAGACCAGAAATGGGGGTTGTCGGCCACAAATGTGAGGATCACCAAATTGCTGACAGCTGGCCTCCACTCATGGCGTTATCTTCTACAAAAGGTCCTCCTTCGTCATTTCTTCTCGAGAACCTCATTTTAGCTGCTATTTCTTCCACAAATGGAGACATTCCTTGTTGAGAAGCTCACAGATTGGATAGTCACTTTAGATGGCACGGAAAATGTAAATTTCTGAGGTTTCGGCATAAATGCACTTTTTTTGTTAAGCTATACTCCACTTTGCTTTCCATTCCTCCATGCCGCGGCCCGATGCTGGGACCCAATTACACATGTATTTCGCTTCGGAACACAAGAAATGTGCCCAACTCTTGAAGAATTTCAGGTATTGATAGAAACCCAGCGCAATGAGAAAATCATGCCTTAGCCCCGTTTTGGCTACGCCCAAGCTTTGGGATGAATGTGTGGGCTCACTTTGCACGAAGCTTGATCTTTCGCCCATGATGGAGAGCTAGACATACCCAGCTTAATTCATCGATTTTTTGACATCAGTGACAGGGGTGACCTCCTCTGGCGAGGTTTTTGGCTACATGCCCTCTGTTTATGTATGTTTGTGCATTTCCTTCTTTCCCTTAGTTTTGGCAGAACCAGCATACGGCTGATTGAAGTGGCCCAATGTTTGAAAGAAGGTAAGAGTTGTATCGATTTGGCTCTAGCCGAGACCCTGATAGGCTTGGATGCTTTTCATTGGCGAGAGACGACCAGGTTTGCAGGGAGTCCACTACTTATTCAGGTATTATTTCCCACCCTTTCTCATATGTGCTTTTTACATCACTTGGCACTCATGCTATATTTTTCTCTCAAAGCCCTTTATTTACTTTTCTCTCTGCGTACATCTCTCTATTCTTTAATCTCTTTTATTTTTCATCCTTTCCCATGTATGGCTTATGGATAAGCTGAAGGTGGTGAACTCTTGCTTCGAGTACTTAGCTCAAGCTTATTTCTTCCACCAACGACTAGTGGATTTTCCCAACGAGGGATGGTGGTGCAACTAGATGTGCAGCAGGTCTGCAACTGACATAGCTTGGCGCTGCCCTTGGCTTCATCTGACTGAGATGAGTTACAGCATGACTTGGCAACCTGGCATACAGTTGATTGGCCTCACGCATTGCATGTTCTATTTTCCCTTCCGGTTCAGACGCCAGTTCAAGCATGATCAGACCTACCCAGAGAAGGGGGTAGAATACCCGACTTCATTCTAGATTCATGTTTCACACTTGGCTAAGTATCTCACTTCTTGAAGGACGAGAGTGCTTCTGGCCCCTACCCCTAGTTTTAGTTATGTCCATTTTGGCGAGTGCTTGGCTTGGCTAGAGGATAAGGCACAAACCAGGCCCACTTTGGCTTTAGAAGCTTCCGCAAGTATGAGCAGAGGACGCAGGAGCACCTGACTTACCTATGCCTCTAGTTTATTGCTTTGACCTTTATTTTCAAGTTTTATGATGTAAAAGCAACTTTATGTTTGAAATCAATGGAATTAAAGTTGTGAGCACTAAAAATTTTCCTTTTGGTCCAAAAATGGTCTAAGTTGTAAAAGGTAAAATTTTAAACAAAATCAACTTTTATTAAAACTTTCCAAAACCATTTTTTAAAATGATCACTACCTGACACGCACAAAATCAATCCTTAAGATGTACAACCCCGAATCAAAAGATCAAAATTTCCCCTAATTTAATAACATTACTGCTCTGCATCGTAACCAGCTCTTCTTCCTAGAATGAAGATCACAACCAAACTCTCAGATAATGGGCAAAGATGACCTAATCAAACACATGGACAGGACAGTTGAGTTGAAGGTGATTACGACCGAACTTCAAGATGAAGTTGCCTACGTTTCCCAAATATGGGAATTAGGCCATACGTAGTTCGATTCAGGTTCACTCGAGTATTAACTCTCTCCTTTTGCACTCTAACTTTTGCCAAAGTCGCCCTTAAGGGTTTTCAACCTTGCGAGCTTAGTTTTTCTTTGTTTCTAATTTTTCATGCTTTAACTTTTGCCTATGTTGCCCTTTCGGGTTTTCAGCACAGCAAGCCTCTCAGGGATAGTATTTCTTCAACTTGTCCATATTGATCGGCTACGAAAGTTCCAGGCCATCTAGGTCCATGAGAATAACTGCTCCTCTTAACTAGATAGCTTTGATGACGTAAGGACCAGTCCAATTGGGTCTGAACTTGCGCCTAGGGTCATGGATGGGAGCTCGGTTGTCTTTTAGCACCATATCCCCCTCATTGAGATTCTGAGACTTAACCTTCTTGTTAAAAGCCCTAACAATTCTGCGCTAGTAGCCCTGAACATGATACAAAGCTTTTAGCCTCCTCTTATCAAACAACATTAACTCCTCAAATCTGCTCTATTGCCAATCCACCTCTACTATCTGACACTCAGCCATAACTCGTAGCGATGGGACTTCAATTCCAATTGGCAGAATGGCTTCCATCTCGTAGACGAGAGAATAAGGAGTTGCTCCTGTCGATGTCCGGATCGAAGTTTTGTAGCCCCAAAGTGTGAATGGTAATTTATCTGGCCAGTCCTTGTAAGCCTCAACCATCTTCTGCAAGATGTTCTTGATATTCTTAATGGCGGCTTCAACAGCTCCATTGGTTTGTGGCCTGTATGTAGATGATTTATGAAAAGACACATTGTATTTCTCTAACAAGTTTATCACCTTTTTCTTGATGTGGGAGCCATTATCTGATAAGATCTTGTTTGGAACTCCATATCGGCAGATGATATTATTTCTGATAAATTTGGCCACATACAATGCTTTCAACACTACATAAGACTGAGCTTCCACCCACTTTGTAAAGTAATCAATTGCCACCAATATATATTCATGCCTATTCGACCCTTTTGGCGTGACCGCACCGATAACGTCGATTCTCCAAACTGAGAAAGACCATGGCGAAGTCATGTTGTATAGTTTTGACGACGAAATATTCATGCAATTGGCATGAATTTGACATTTGTGGCATCGCTGCACAAAACCAATACAATCCTTCTCCATGGTGGACCAGTAGTAACCTTGCCTGAGAATCTTCTGAGCTAGTATCACACCATTCATATGTGCCCCGCATTCTCCTCCGTGGATAGCCTCCATAAGGCGCTTCGATTCCTCTTCTTCCACACACAACTTATGCATTCCCAGATGACCTCTTTTATACAGCTTACCTCCGCAGATGATAAAGTGGAAGGCCATTTGCCATATTCCCCGTTTGTTCTTGGCATTTGCCCTTGGTGGATATATCTTCTTTTCCAAGAAGTTCCAAATATCGTAATACCAGGGGTTTTTGTCTTGCACTTCATCTATCACGGCAATAGCTTCATAAGCCGGCATGTATTTCTACTCGATGATAATCAGACGCATCCGGACTCCAAGTGGGATGTCTACCATGGAAGATAGAGTTGCTAAAGCATCGGCAAACCTGTTGTTCTCCTTCAGTAGATGCGTGAAAGTTAGTTTTTCAAACCTAGGAATCAGAATATCCAGGGTCTGATGGTAAACCTTTATCTTCTCTTCTTTGACTTTCCAGTCTCTATTTGCTTGAGAAACAACTAAGTTCGAATCCCCAATGACATCCAACCTTATTACCCCTAGTTCCAGGACTGCTTCTAAACTAGTAATACACACATCATATTCTGCTTCGTTGTTGGATACCTTGAACTGAAGTTTGAAGCCTAAAAGGTATATGGGAGTCGTCGGGTGCTATCAGCAACACACCTATCCCATAACCATATTGATTGGACACTCTGTCAAAGTACATCGTCCAGTTCACTCTTCAACTTGCAAAATGTCTTCATCTGGGAATAAATATTCCACTGCCTCATCTCCTTCTACTGGGTGGTCTGCCAGGAACTCCGCTACAGCTCTTTTCTTGATTGACTTGCAGGTGACATATTTGAGATCAAATTCGAAGAGAAGAAGCAACCAACGGGCTAACCTACTCGTAAGCGCTGGTTTCTCAAAGAGATATTTGATAGGATCTATTCTCGAAACCAAGATTATAGAGTGACCTAACAAGTAGTGCCTCAACTGCCTGGTAGCCCATACTAAGGCTAGGCAAGCTTTCTCCAACAGAGTATAGCGAGTCTCATAATCCAAGATTTTCTTGCTCAAGTAGTAGATGGCTTTCTCCATCCTATCTTTAAATTCTTGAGCAAGCATGCATCCCATGGTAGTGTCTGTTACTGATAGGTACAGAATCAAAGACTTCTCCGGCTCTAGCGGTGACAATACAAGCGGATTCTAGAGGTACTGCTTAATCTGCTCAAAGGCAAATTGACAGCGGTCATCCCATCAGAATTTCTTTCCTTTCTGCAGGAGACCAAATAGTGGTTCATAAGTCAAGGTTAATTTGGAAATACACCGTCTTATGAATTGCACTTTACCCAAAAAACCTCGCACCACCTTTTCAATCCTCGATAGTGGCATCTCTAGGATGGCCTTGATTTTGGAAGGATCTACTTCAATGTCCCTCTGTGTGATAAAAAAGCCCAGCATTTTTCCTGCCGTTACGCCGAAGGTGCATTTCTACGGGTTTAACCTCAGTCTGTAATCCTTGATCTGTTGAAAGAATTTCTTCAAGGTGGTGTAGTGGCCCTTTCGTTCTTTGGACTTAACAATCATGTCGTCCACGTACACCTCAACCTCTTTGTGGATCATGTCATACAGAATGGTGGTCACAGCCCTCTGATAGGTAGCTCCAGCATTTTTCAAACCAAACGGCATAACTCGGTAGCAGTAAGTACCCCATGGCGTAGTGAATGCGGTCTTCTCTCTATCTTCAGGTGCCATCAAAATCTGGTTGTACCTGAAAAATCCATCTATGTACGATAGCAATGCATGGCCCGTAGTGAAGTCCACTAACTCATCAATATGCAACAGAGGAAAGTCATCCTTTGGACTGGCTCTGTTCAAGTCCCGGAAGTCTACATATAGCCAGATTCTGCCATCCTTCTTCGGCACTGGGATAATGTTGGCTAACCAAGTCGGATACTCTGATACTAACAAGAAACCTTCCTTGATCTGCTTGGTGACCTCTTCCTTGATTTTCAGCGCCCAATCCGAGCGAATTCTACGTAGCTTCTGCTTGACCAGTCAGGCCTTGAGGTCAAAAGGGATCCGATGCTGTATAATCTCAAGATTGATTCCAAGCATGTCTTCATAGGACCATGTGAAAACATATTTGAAATCTTTTAACAAAGCGATTAAACGCTCGCGCTCTTCCGAAGACGACGTGGACCCGATTTGGACCAGGCGCGGGTCCTTCTCAGTACCCACATTAATGGCAATGATTTCATCAGCACAGGGTTTAGCAAACCTTTCCTCCTCTCGATTAATCAAGTTTTTCAAAACCAGGGGAATTTCTTCCCTTTCATTTTAATTAAAATTTTGAAAATCTTGGTCAATCTAATAAACCAACGGCACAAAGAAGTACACAGAATCTGCAGAGTTCTCATTCAAAAGGTCCAGATCTTCGGTTACAGACTAAAAAAAAAACTGAATGAAGACCTAGACAGGACTTTGGTATTCGGGTTACCACCCCCATAAATACTAGACTCAGAGTCAGAAGAACTTAAATTTGATCCCAACCCCATAGACTCAGTGGAATCAGATTCTAGCTTATCACCCGATTCAGAACTGGACATGCCAGATAAGAGATGCTGCATCCAAAATGTCACTGTTGGGTTCACACCCGGTTCTTTCCCGATCATGGAGATAGGAAGCTTATCTCCCAAGTTCTCTAGGTCGGCCGTAGGATCTATCAGAAGACTAGCTAGTGCTGCCCCTACTCCAAGTTTGCTGCCATCTGAGTTACCTTCCATGCTCTGTTCGATGCTTGGTTTAGCCATTTCCTCATCATTACTGTACTGCAGCTGCAGATGAAAGAAGATCTTGAACCCGGGGACACGTTGCTTCGTAGAATTCACCCAAGGCTCAGGAAATACACAAAAAGGGAAATCTTCTCCCTCCCGAACAAAGCGGCCATTCAGTGTCCCCTGGATTGGCCTATGGATAAGCTCATAATATTTCCTGGCTTGCTTGGCCTTGGCTCTACCTTTCATTTCTTCTCTCTTCCTGATCCAATCCTTTTTGGTGGGCACATAGCCCAGTCCAAAGGCATGTGGGTTGTGTGACACATCTGTTAGTATTGCAACCCCTTTTTGGCCACTTCTCCCGAGCCCCATTCCTAAAACATGCTACAGTTTGTTCATGAAATAGATGGACTGGGCGTTGACATACATGCCTTCGTCTGTGGCCAGGATGGTCTGCACTACCCGGGCTTCAGCCAGAGTAAATCCTGAGAGGAATACATCCTCCTCGCCATGGTTGATTTCTAGCACTAGTGTAGTTACCTCTGGGAGCGGATAGATGGATAAATTTCCCAAAACAATCCCCATGAGGGTATTTCAACATCTGATGAAGAGTAGAGGAGATGACCTTTACATGATGTAACCAGGGCCTCCCTAACAGCAAATTGAAGGTAGCCGGCACATCCAAAACATAGAATTCAACCTCTTGCTCAGCTGGGCCCACCTAGACTCTGACTTGCACCGTGCCCATGACCTCTCTGCTCGTATTATCATATCCCTGAATTACTTGGGTTGTGGGAACAACGTCCGTTGGTTTAAGGCCAATTATATAGGTAGTGCGAGAAGGACAGACATTGATGGCCGAACCGGTATCTACTAACACCACCGGCACCCATTTCTCTCTGCATTCCATAGATATGTACAAAGATTTGTTATGAGTCGAGCCCTCTAGCGACAGCTCTTTGTTAGAGAAGGTAAGGGTTGGCCTGGCACCACTTGGAAAAACCAAATGTAATAACCCCAATCCGTAATTAAGGATACTAATAAAGGGATTAAAATACATTATGCGTTATTATGTATTTTGTATGTTATTTGGCTTTCTATCTGTTACTCATAGTAATATTTGTCAAGAATTCTGTTTTGATCTGAAAATTGAAAGCCTTATCTATATCCGAAACTGAAATTGGTTACATCAATATGATATTTAGAATTTTTAGAATGTTATGGCAAATTTTATTAAAAATTGATTCAGTCTGATTAATTAAGTTGCGTTTGGCAAGCCTTATGTTCCAATTAATGTATTATGGCATTATAACTATATATACAACACATTAAGCTCACTTGAGCTCATTTCTTCAACACTTTGAGCTCCCAAATCTGAATCAACATTTTAGAGAGAGAAAGTGTAGATTCAAGATAGAAGTTGAGGATTTTGCTAGAGTAGCTCAAGTTTGGCAAGAATCTTGTGTATTTGAAGGCTTTTGGTGAGCATCTAATCCATAATTCATGAAGATTGTGTGTTGTTGAGATGCATTCATGGAATTGTCATAATCATTTGCATGTATTTCACATGAGTTTGTCAAGAAGATAAAGAATTTACTTATAATTCTTACATGCATGGAAGTATGAGCGTTACATCATCATTTTAATCATAAGCTTTATTATTATGTTGAATTGAGACCATGAAATTAACATGCATGCATATTAGATCAAGTTTTGTAAGTAAATTCCATGTTTGAGGAGTCTTAGGAAAGAATTAAGAAAAGAATTCTATTTGCATGCCTAAACATGTTGGGTTTTGCTATGTCAAGTTTGATTTTAATCATTCATGTAGAAATTATGAATAATTGGCACATGCATGTTTGAATCATCACATATTACCTCTTAAATCATGTTTTGAAAAAGAGTTTTGTATATGTTAGAAGTCTTAAAGCTCAATTTTGCTAAAAATATGGACTTTGAGAAAAAAGAGTTTATGAAACTTACATGCATTGAGGTTTTGAACCCAATTTTGGTTAAATCCATGAGTTTTGAGCTAAAGGTTTGTAAAGGATCATGTATTCATGTGTGTGGATAAGTTTTCTAAGTTTTTGAACACGCCATGCATGAGTTTACCTTTGAAATTGCATGTTTGGAGCTCAAGACTCTGTTTTGAAAACCCAGAATTTTCTGCAGGTCGCTCGAGCGAAGGATTTGCCGCTCAAGCGGACATTTCGAGCATCCAATGATTTTGCAGTCTATTTGTCACGACCCAAACCTGCCCCTAAAAGTTTGGTCCATGACCGGCCTATACATAGGCCTCAAAACAGAATTTAGAATAATATTCAACCATATACGGGGCCTTAAGCGGAAGCAATATCAATAAAAGACAACATACATTGAGCTTGTGCATACATGATGCCTTAATTAATTTAAACATTTAACTACATTCCCAGAGTTACATATACAATCACAGAATTATGCAGATCTCACACACACTTAAATAAGACTCCACAAATTACACAACTCCCAGTAATCAAAATTAAGGCCTCAACACGGAGGCGTACCCCAGGCGGCTTGGCAAACAGGTAAACCTCAATACAATTCTAGTGTCAATCCCCGATAGCTCACCTACATAAATATACATAAAAACAGAGTGAGCAAGGCTCAGTGAATAATAGCAATGTAAGGAGGTGAGTTAAACGAGTATAGGCTATATGCATATCAAACCATACAAAGATCTTATTCATAATCATATTTTAAAACGGCCTCAAGCCCACATGTAATACAGAACGGCCGTGGGCCCATATATAATACAGAATGGCCTCGGGCCCATATATAATACAGAACGGCCTTAAGCCCAGATATGATACAGAATGGCTTTAAGCCCAGATATAATACAGAATGGCTTTAAACCCAGATAATGACAGCTGTCCACACATTGTAGGGTAGGTAGAACATCGACATGTACACTACCTCCCTTGGCCTCTAGCCATGAATCATAATCAATTTACATCATAAGGGCCTCTGGCCCACTTTTATTAACAGAGACAGAATGACCTTAGGTCCATAACAGTGCCATTGTTCAATTATGTCCGTTAATTCAATCAGAGCACAATGTCAATAGTATATGTCATTCTCAACAATCATATTTAAATCATAAGCACCAGAAATAAGTATAACATATTGTTACACTACTATTACTCACAGTGATAGGTCTTTGACAACGGTGGAACGATGTCCTCATCTTGACCTACAAACACAATGCACATAGCAGATTATGAGAATAAAACCAATCTTTTTCTTATTCTTTAACCAATAGCCATGGTGGTTCTAAACTCATTAGTCCTCCATAGGGTATAATCTATGCCTCAGAAAATAGGAAGAATCGATAGGAAAAAGGTTCAGACGAAGAAATGGTACAAACCCGATAAATAGAAAGTGAATAGTGATCACTAATTTGGGCATAACTATTTCTGTACTTAGAATTTGGGAGTGAGACCACCACCATTGGAAACTAGACTTCTGGGGCTTGATTTTAGGCTCAAGAATCACTCAAAACGAAGTCCGGAGACAAAAGATATGCTTATTCAAAGTTGGCTAAACAGAGCTGTCCCCGGCACGTGCGGGAAATAGGGCCGCACGTACGGGACGACGTGCCTTTTTAGCAGATTCAACTTTGGTTTTGGGACTGCACTGCTGCACGTGCGGGAAGACCCGCCGCACGTACGGCTCTGGGCAATTTTCAGTCCGAAAATGGCTTTTTGATTTGGACCTTCTCATTTTCAAAGTTAAACCTCAAATTCATATAAATCAAAGCCCAAAACCCTTTTAATACATGATAAATTTCACATTATTAATCTCCATCAAACATCATAACCTCAAAATACTACTCAATTCCTAAGCACAAGAACACAAGAGCATAAAATAGCCATAGTTTGGGGTTCAAAGCTCACATCTTTCATGTTTACATATATCTTCATTCATATATAGCTAATCATGTAAAACCTCAAGATTGGAGCTCAACTTCCCATAATCAACCTCAAGATAAACAAATATAAAGAATTTAACTCTACAATTAAACAACTCTTAAGGAATCAAGGTTCAATTTCATGAAGAGAGTTCATTTCATCCATAATCCAAAACTCCAATTCATCTATATATTACATCTTCCAAATCAATCTTTGATTTCATGTAAGTGATGCTCTAAACATAAGGATTCAAGATAGATGGTCATACCTTAGTTCAATCTTTGTCTTTCTCTTAGTTTTCTTCAATTTCCCCAAGCTTCCATGGATGGTGAGCTCTCTTCCTCTCTTGGAGAGCTTCCTCTCTCCTTTGCTCTTCATTCCCTCGGTTCTCTCCCTCAGTTATTTTATTTACTTCAAAGTGATGAGTTCCCCCACTCATATGGCACATTTATATATAAATCTGCACACACATAGGCTTAACACAATAGGAAGAGCCAAACGCGGCCTTACGAATCGCACGAAATCAAATTTCAATTAAACTTTTCAGATGACTCTACAAATTGTGCTGATCATAAATATGTCCTCTATTCTGGTTTCTGAAGCCTCTAAGGCCTTCAATTTGCAGTACCAAGTTAACCACCCAAAAGTGCATTAACGAATCAGACAAATTAGATTTCCAATTAATTTTCCCAAATAGTTCTAAAAATTCCCATTAACATATCCAAGTACTCAATTTTGGTTTCTGAACCCGTAAAGGTCGGTAATTTCAATTTTAAAGCCGTGACTCAATAGATAATTCCTCAATTTGAACAGATATCATTAAATCAAAATGCATTAACCCACAAGGACATAAAAGTAATTTCGGATACGAATTTTGGGGTCATTACACTATTACAGACCGCTTGAGCAACCACTTAGTGGCTTAAGCGAACCCTTTGTATTTTGTTGAACCACTCGAGCGCAAGAGTTGTGGCTCGAGCGTAGATTGAGACCATCCAATACTTTTGCAAGCAGAGTAGTCCGCTCGAGTGACCAAAGGTGCGCTTGAGCGGCCAAGCCAAATTCAGCATATTTTTCAAAGGCATTCTGTGTTCATATTTTTGTTCCCATCCTGTTCTACTCATATTTAGGCATGAATTATGAGTGATTAAAGAGTATTAAGATAAGAAATAACATGAGTAATTGAATTAGAGAATATAAGACCAATCCGAGACCCGAGAATGTGATTCACGTGTTTACAATGTGAGAATTAGACTGAATAAGAAACCAATGTCGCTAAGCCGTGATGGCCAAGTGTATGTGTAATGATAAGATATGTTTGTGTTATATACTTTGTGGTTGTAGGTCAAGACTCGAAGATTGATCGACCGTTTATAGGAGCCCACTGTGAGTAACGTTATTGTAAAGATATGTTCATATGAATTATGTTCCAAATGTGATTTGATAAGTTATGATTTCTGAAATGATGATTATTTACGTGAACGAATGTCCTATGTTTGAAATCTATTATGGTATCCATAGATAGTCCCAAGTTATGGGGAACGGCATGTTAATGCGGGTCCATGACATATATGTGATTACGAGATCTCGTTAGCCATTTCATTGTGGTGATATGTGTTTAATCGGTATCCGGAACCGATTACTTTAGTCAGAAGATGATATGTGATGTGTTCTATGGGATGTACCATTATTATGTTCAGATATGAGCATGATTATGTTATTATCTGTTTTATGATTATGAAATGTTCGAAATTTGTTCACTAACCCCTTTATCTTAATGTTATTCACTGGGTTTTAGCTCACTGTGTGTATATATATGTATAGGTGAGCGTTCTGGAGATCAAGCCAAAAGACTTTTGTCTGGATCTGTGTTTTGTTGTCAGCCAACCATTATGCCTCATGTAGAGGTTCCGGAAGTGTCACGTGTTATAAGTTTTGGTTGTTTCTGTATATGAGACTTGTTTGTTTTTGTTGGCTGTAGTTAAGATGCTATAATGTGTGTGGGTATAATGCAAGAATGACTTTTGGATATGTATATAAAGTTTTAAATATTCTTAAGTCAGTATAACTCATTGGACAATTATATTTATGTTTTTGCTTCCCTAGCCCCTTATTTTGTGATTCTGTTTCAGAGGCTATAGGTAATCTTAGGATTACTGGCCAGTTACGGTACTAAACGTATAGAGGTAGGTTTGGGACGTGACACCAAACCTACTAGCTGCTCGGGCGTGGTGTCAATGGACAATTTAGTCTTATCCATTGTCGACAACACTGCCTGTCGGTGTACCCAGGAGGCCATAAGAAGACCCCAGATGGAGATGTCAGCTTGGATTTTCTTAAACTGTTTCAACACTGCCTCTTCTTCTAGCTGTTTCTCTTTATGTTTCTCGGCCTCTCTATCTTTTCCAGACGCCTCTGCCTGATCCAGGTGCGGCAGCTTAAAATACCACCCACTTCTTGTCAGATGGTCAATTTCTTCCGCATACCACGTGTTGTCCGGAAGGCACTAGCCCCAGTCTTCATCGGTGTGGGCCAAATGCAAATCATCATCGGCCCACCATTCCCCTTCAGTAGCTGACAATAGTTGTTCGGCTCTTCCTGTATCACCTTCACATCATAGGTGCCCCCCCACAGGGTGTTGTGCATTCACAGCTTCCTGGTTGTCTTCAACCCTTTCTAGTTCAAACTACCTTAGTTCAGCTTCTTGTTCCGTATCCGTAGTGCTCACAGCGCCCACTTCCTGGGCTGGGTTTTCCACACCAGCGTTTTCCGGCAGCTTTCATTTCTCATCGGCCCTTTCGGCCATTACAGCGATCCCCGCTTCCTTTCCTTCTGGTTTCATTCCAACTTCTTCTTCCTTATCTAGCTCATCACTAAGCCATCTAGTATTGTCAGTTGATCTGTTCAAGTCAAACCAGTCGATCTGTACATCCCCCCTGATCTTGCTCGTCAAAGAACTACAGGTTGTCCAAATCCTCCTCGAGTTTTGATAGATCATCTAATCCCTGGCTCGGGCCATCCTCTCTGACGACATTGATGTCTACCAAGGCTTGCAGCACCAATTCCGGCTTGATTTGACCAGTTGGCACAATGTAGCAGCTTGGGTCATACACCCTATTAAGTAAGTCCTCAAGGCACTCTAGCAGCAGACTAGTGCCTTCCTCCAAGGTAGACTCCCCTTCCACTGTAAGTCTCATCACCACAGGCTTGGGTTAAGGGTTGGACGTGTCCATCATGCACATATTTGCACCTTCCAGAATGAACAAAGTCGGTTTTAGTAGGTAAGAGGGAGTAATATATACGCTAAGGTCATAGGAGGTGACAAGTGATGGATTAGGTTGAGATTTCGATGCGAAGGAACTTGATTGTAGGCTGGGAGTGGGTTTGTGGTTACATTTGGCTTTAGAGGTGAGGCGATCACCTTATTGTCAATGAGATCCTGAGTCTCATGACGCAATTGAAAGCACCGGTTGGTATCATGACCATGTTGTTGGTGAAACGCTCAGTATTTTGCAGGATTGTGTTTGGGTGGAAGAGGATCAGGCAATGGGCGAGGTTTTAATGGTTTGAGGTGCCTTTTTTTGACTCGCACCTTCATGACTTGAGACAGGGTCATGTACAGCTGGTAAAAAGTCCTCTGGGATCGGCCAAGGTTGGACGATGTTTGTGAGCTTGTATTGGCAAAAGGGTCGGCAGTCTTGGTTATGGTGACAACGCTTACACCTGGCGGCCTCGCAGCTGTGCTACCACGGGTAGCATTGGAACTGCATACAAACGACCTTTTTGTTGGCTCTTTCTCATCTGTAATCAGCCCCTGCTTCATGGCGTCTTCGATTTGCACCCCCATCTCATGGAGTTCTGTAAATGTAAACAGAGGTAGGACGATCATCTTTTGTAGCAACTTGCCGTGTAAATTCTGGATAACAATCCTAATCTGATCCTTCTCAAAAGGCCTTGTAGTCATCATTGAGGCTTTAGCTCTCCACCTTGTCACAAATTCAAAGAAGCCCTTCTTTGGCTCTTGGCATGTTGATTTGAGATCACGAGTTATGACCTCGATTTGAGTATTGTACGAATACTGTGCAATGAAGGCCTCAGCCATCTCTTCCCAATTCTGTTTGACAGAGTCCTCCAACTTAGCATACCATATGGCCGCTATACCTAACATGGTCCGGCCAAAGAGAGACAACTTCTGTAGTCTAGTCAGACCTATCGGCCGCAAGATATCCAAAAACAGCCGAAGGTGAACCATTGGATCTTCGAAGTCGTCGAAACAGTCAATATATGACATTTTGAACCAATCTGGCAATGTCACTGCAGAATTAGTATACCCGTCCTCTATATCCGGGATAGAGTTAACCCCTTGTGCTCTCTTGAACAATTTTTCTAGTTTATTGTCCTTGAGTACAGTTATGTCAACCTCAAACTCAAACGAAGCCTCAGTTTGATAAACAGGGGTTTTGAAGGCTTGTGCTGGGATTGGCTCTACTGGATTGCCCTGATTTTCTTGGACATTGGTAGTATGAGCAATGGCTCTGGGTGCTAGGATACCCGTGGGAGGTGCATGGGATGCAGAGGCCGCAGCCGGCTATGGTTGCTATTGTTGCTAGTCTGGTTATAACCTCGGCCTGGCGGGCAGCATCTTGCTCTAGGGTTTCAACTGTCTACTGCAGATGATGTATCAATTCTTCCATACTAACTGGGGGATACTGTGTCATCGGAATAAGCGAGTGATCTTATGCTGAGCTAGAAGTAGAAAACTGTCCCTGAACCTGACTGGACACAGGTGAATTGAGGGGTGACTGCTGTAAAAACTGAACCAGTGAACTCTGCCTGATTCTCTTTCGTCTTGTAACCGGTGGGAGTGAGGTGAACACAGGCTATCCCTGAACAAGATCCCCGGCTTTGCAAAGCCTTCTAACTCGGGTCCGGAGTGCTTGGGGGATATCCGAACTTTCTGAAGCTATGGTGGTAAACTACCTAGCAAAAAGAAATAAAGCAAAAGAAAACGATAAACGGAAACCGCACAGCACCTCAGCTAAGACGCTATCAACACAGACATGATGAAAGTTGTAGGACTGTATTCCACACTAAATTCTGCCCCCAAAACAGATACCAAACTTGCAAACTTGCAACTGCTATGCACATTCCTATACAGTTTCACTGTAAAACACATACCAGTTAAGTGAGAGCCAAAACACCCCTATGAGGGGGTAGTGTTACCCTATCCTAGTTTCGTCAAGAACTAGGGTTCACTATTCAAACAAAGTGGTTTTCACGAAATCTTGCATTTCAGGTGAGGATCCTGTCCTAATTTGGAACAGTCTCTATGGCTTTTCGATATGCAACTAGGCCGAATGGTCAAAAAGGGTACCTCAACAAGACTACCTAATATACCTCTCACACCTCACACCGAGAAGTGAAAGGAGGATCAAACGGTACAGCGGTAGTCCAAATCCAAGGGTTGTGTTCCCATCATAGCAGAGCCCATGACCGGTCAACCTTTTGGCAAGCTTTTAGGCAAGCCTTCGGTAAACCGTCCAAGAATAGCAGATGGTAAACACAGTGACTTAAGCCAATGCAAATGCAATGCAAAGAAACATATAAGTGTAACTAAAATTTCACATCATGAATTTCAAATCAACTTCTCTAAATCCCCAACAGAGTCGCCAGAAACTGTAGCTCGACTTTTTGGGCCCTTTTCGGAAGACGAATAAGCCCTACAGTATCGGACTCCCGCAGTTCTGAATCTGATCTCACAAGTGCAATGTGAAATAGATAAACACCAAAGAGTTCAAATTCGGAAAATCTTTTTGGAAAATCGATTTTGAATCAAAAAGTAAAAAATTGACTGCTTTGCCAGATACAGAGTCGCCACCTAAATGTTTTTGAAAAATTTAGGAAACCCATGACACGTGCCAAAGGTTACGTGTCCGTCATCACCAAGATTGTCTCGGCTCGGGAACTTGGGTACGAGAGGGGAAAGTCATGAATTAAGCACCCCCGCTCGCCCGATCAAAGATCGGCCTCTGCTAATCATGATGTGAATCCTATTTACATTATATGCTCTTGTTTCGATTATTAGGCTAGCATTACTGTGTGATGCGCACACACACAAGTATAGACTAACTTGCAAAAATTGGAACACTGGATTTCATGTTTGTTTTTTTAAAAGAGTTTGCGAATGTGCCACTTGAAAAAGTGGGCTCAAATGTACATAAAATCAAATTATCCCAATTTAAACAATTAGCCTTCATCCATAGGCATTCAAACAGTTTATCATTTAAGTAATTAGCCTCATGGCAAGCATGCTAGACATGGCAACAATAACATTCGTGCAATATGCGAAAGCACAAAAGAGCTCGCCTAGTACTTCAAGCCAAAAAGATTAAATGCGTGATCCTAACTATGCAATATGACTAATGCAATACATGCGATATATAATTATTAGACTCAGCTACTAATATGGCATATGAATCAATTTGATAGCATGCGGTCTAAGCATGTATTCAAAGAATGTTTAATTACAATACAAGTTAGAATGATGCATCGAGCCTTGGTGCATGCAAGACAATGGATGCAAGATATGAGAGATGCTAAACAAGACATGATGCTCTAAACTAACCATCATAAGCAAGTAAATAAAAGGGAGAAAGACGTGGGGTTGGAAAACATACACATTATTACAAGTTTGCCCTCACGCAGGAGGGTCCGAATAAACTAACTAGCTAAGCTAATTACTACGAATTAACTAACTATTACAAAATGAATTAAACTATGCTAGCTTGATTATTACAATAGCAAATTAAATAACTAGTTTAGAAATAATTAGAACGCAAAACTAACTAAATATTTACAAAACAAAATTAACTAGCTACAAATAATTAATTGCAACAAATAACTAAGCTAAGTAATTAAACTAAACAACCCCGGGAAGCGAGAAGTGCTCATGCATGCGCACGGATTTCCACTCAAAAAAGCCACTGTTCTACTGCCAAGAAGCCTCTGTTGCACAGTTAGAACATTTGCACTGTTTTTCACCTCAAAACCAACCCTGTTCTGTTTCAAAAGGGCACTGCTCAATTTGACAAAAGTGGCCGGTAGGCTAGAAGTGGTGGCCTGCTGACCACAAATGGTAGCCTGTCATCCAGAAATGGTGGCCTACCGGCCACAAAATCCTAGTTCCTCCTGCTGCAACAGAGAGCAAACAGAGCACAACCAAGGTATTCTCAAGGGTTGTTTTGCACAACTTACCCCTCTTTATCATCAAACAGCTCAAAGGAGTGGTAAATTTGATTCACAAACCATCAATCGATGCAATTTCATTGCATGATGGCCTATGAACCAAAGTGTGCAAGTTCAATAAATGTAACAATAAAAGACTCTCAAACCTCCTCCATATCATGGATTGATCAAGGGAAGTGATCGACAATAACTCTTCGACTGTTTACATCACTAACAAGTATGAAACAATTCAAGACTCAAGGGTTCAATTAATGTCCAATAGAACCCTAGCCAAGTTATTATCTTGTATCACTTTTTAGTCCTCATTTTATTACTCCATTTTAATTACCAACCATTCCTTAGTAAATTAAGTCCAAATGTGAGCTTTTAAGTCCTCTAATGGAAAGAAGCATCAAACCAAGAGTTGTTTTAGGCATGAGAGAAGTGTCATGCCGTTGGTAATGAACTCCCAAAGGGATTACACCATTAAGCACAAGACCTCAATCTCATGCTTTAACAAGCAACTAGTTTGAACGAACTTTCAAAGCAAAGCAAAAGTCAAGAAAGGAGGGAGGTTGTAGGAGTGATTAGGGGTGAAAACAAGTATGGAAAGCCATAAACAAATGTTGTCAACTCAAATAGGTTGGTGGCTAAAGCCTAAACCACGAACCTAGGAGGGCTATTACACTATAAGCATACAATACAATACAAGGCTCAAATACAATGAATAGCTAAAAGTAGTCCTAAAACAGTGCTAAATCAGTCCTAAAACATGCTGGAATTTAGACAAAAATAGCCAGAACAATAAGCTAAAACATGGAGCTATGTAAGCTAATAAACAAAGCATAAGGAGGGGGAGGGTACCCCCTCCATTTTTGGACCTCAAAACATGTTTTTAGAAAAGCTCTAAAAATTATTATTTAAAATCTCAAAAAAAGGTGACAACAAAGTAGGAAACAAAAGGGTAAAGGCCTTGGAAGCTAGGTAGAAGGAATTGTGAGCCACCCCTCCACCCTTATTGGCCTCAAACCATAAGTTTCAGCCCAAAATTTTAGAGTTTCGACAATCCAAAAACTGCCCAAAAACAGTAGGCAAAATAGCAATTAAAGCAAAACAATAAACCAAGACTTATACCTCTTGAAAAGGAGAACACTTTCCAAGTGTTAAACCAACACATACACACCCACAAGAGCTCAAAGTAGGCTCAAAAATACCTCAGCTCAAAGATCACAAGGTTTGGTTTAGAGTGTATAGGCAAAGGCTCAAGAAATTTGCAAGAGAGAGAGAAAATATTTTGTTCCAAAATTTTCCAACCTTCTAAAAATGGAAGGGGAGGTCTCCTATATATAGAAAACAATGAAACTCCCTCATAAATATCAATATATACACGTGTAAGCAAGTACATGCATCTGTGACAACAACTGGCAAAAATATCTACCAAAACACACTTGTGGCCGGCAGGCCACTAATTCTGGCTGGCAGGCCCCACAAGTGGCCGGTAGCCAAGATTAGTGGCCGGCAACCAACAGTGGTGGCCGGCAAGTCCCAAGGTTTTTCAAGCTTGAAGAACTATGATTGTGGTCCAAAACAAGGCAAGAGGTGTATAGGGTTTGAAGGCTCAAAACTGTGGCATTCTGCTGAGGATTTCAAGCACTTGACAAGCATACACACATTCATCATTGAGCGTGCAAGTGGTGACGTCCAAGTCGTAAGGGCGGTCAAAAATAGGGTGTTTACATCATGGCATCCATAGCAACTGACTGTTACTGCTACTGCTACTGCTACTATTACAAAGATCTTTTTCAGTTCCAATTTTTGGAACTACTGTTTACTGTTTGATGGCCATCAATTGATTGTTCAGTCTTCTAAGACCTACTATATTGTACTGCTATTGGATGTACCACGTATGACTATTATGATTTCTAAATGACTAATATGATATGAAATATGAGATATTGATCGAATAAATGATCTATTGATGTAATTGACTGTTTTAAATACTGAAAGGACATTCATTCTTAACCCCTTTACACATTTGTTATTCACTGGGTTTTAGCTCACAGTTTATTATATATATGTAGATGGTCAAGCACTGGAGCAAAGTTAGCGGCGTCAACCTGATTTCGTTTTGTCAAGCCAACCTACTGTGCCTCACCACAAGGTTCCGAACCGTTATTGTCAAGGCTTTGTTTTGGGTGATCTAAATCCACCCTTTTTGAATGAATGCTATATGGAGTCAAGTGAATGTTTCATAATTTGTTTTGGCTTTGGGATTTAATTCCCCAACATGTCTTTTATTTTGTACTTAAACGTGTTTTGGACTTAAGTGTTTACATATATGTTTGGCTATGGACTTGGACTTATGTGTATATCAGTAAACATATATATATATATATATATATAAGTTGTTTGTGCATTTAAGTCCTCACAACTCTTTGGACATTATGTTTTAATATTTACGGGCTTTCGCCAGCCCCTCCTATTGTATAATTGTTATTACTGCTAAGAAGGCCTTTGGTAATCACAGGTTACTAGCCGGTTACGATGCAAAATCCTTAATGATGGGTTTGGGCCGTGACATCCATGCCTTCTTTTCACCGGTATCCTTTGATAACAAGCCAGCCTCATTGGCTTTCATTTACTTGCATCCCAAGGCTTATTACCTATGCAAGATAAAGTTAAATTAATAACTTATTGCTAGCAAAATCACAATTTCAAAGAAGCTTTTAGCCTCACTAGCCACCACATAGGTTTAAGAAGATTTAGACAAAAGAACTTTAAAGTCCTAGTTTTTTAACATCTTCTAGGCTCATCTTTTTTTTCTCATGAAATCGTTTCCTTAATTTCATGATGGCATTCTTGTGTAAATTTGAATATCAGATTTATCCACAAGAAAACCGATATGCATTACTATATTGTGCATAACTGTTGAACACAAAGTTAACAAATTTTTAAGGCTATTCTACCCGCTTGGGTTTAGGTATTGTCACCTTTTGCATGACACCCCACATTTGTAGAATTTATATGAAGGCTTTCGGCCTTTCCAAAAATTCATGCAGGGTCTTTAAACAATTCCTTGTGTCACAATGATTATGAGACTCTCATAATCATATCACAGAAAATATATTTTTAAACCGTCATCAACCGAATTAAGTCTCTTCTGAATTCAAGGCACCAAACAAATTTGGTCCTACATGTCACTTTGAAGTCAATAGCCTTACTATTTGGAAACACAAACCTACTAATCAATAGTCTACTATTCGAAGCTTCATAACATGGCCAGTAGTCTTATCATTAGGAATCACTAATTTCTTATCATGTGATCAGTAGACTTTCCACTACTAAGAACCACAATATTTTAAACGTGATCAGTAGTCACTTTCATTACTAGAAATCATCATATCTTGACATATGATCAGTAGCCTTTCCACTACTAGGTACCATCATGTCTTAACATGTAATCAGTAATCTATTTACTACTAGGAACCACAAACTCATAACTGTGTAGCTAGTGGTCTAACACCCCCTAGGAACCACCAGTTTTCTATCTCTATGATCAGTGACCTTATACTTACTAGGAGCCACCAATTTAAGAATATATTGAGAATTTTAAAATTCAAAAAAAATATTCACCCACCCTAACGGGTTGTCTCATCTTTACTTTCAAACAAAGTCGCATAACAATCATACATGCTATAATTGACACAAGAATAACATACTAATTGCCTCTGATTAATTCAGAAATATTATTATGCAATCTTATGATTTCCTTTAATCACACTTGATCTCTTTAGATCGTCCTTTAAGAACCTCACAAGGCTTAAGGTTGTCAGCTGGAACAACATTTCCTGTTGTCACCTCTTGAAGCCATTTTTGAAAAATCATAGTAGAATTTCATTATTCTGTTTTTCCAGAAACTAAACTTAACACTAGCAAATCCCAAGGTTTGAAATTTAATTCAAAACTGATCTCACCACTTACTCTAGAATCGAGCATGGTCAGGAAAGTTTTCAAGAAGACTAGAGGAGTCACATCGGCCCCACTTAGGACCTAGTTAACCTTAGACAAAACTTTCAAGAGCATGTTGACTCTTAGTCCATGAGAAACAAATTTAGAATTAAGTTTTTCCATGAGATAAACTAGGTTAAAACAAACCAAGTTTATAAAACTAATAAGCAATTAAAAATTGCTATCAGAATTGCACTACTCATAAAAGTTAACTGGTATTCCCAGAACTGAGCCCATTATTTCTAAATAAAAATAAGAAATATTTTAGCTAATGCTAAAAATTGATTTCTTTTCCCAAAACAAAACACTTTGAAAATAATCAAATTATTACCAAAGACTTTCTCAAAACTTGATTTCCTACCACTTTGGAAATAAAAAATTAAACCCAAAAATTTCCTCTAACCACAAAGGTTTGACACCAAATCCATCTTAATTGCCATTTCTGAACAAATCAGAAACACTCTTCAGCCAAGGCTAAACTTTGGTTTCCATTACAGAAAACCAAAACACTTTGGGAATAATAAAATTAATCCCAAAGATTTTCTCTAAATCCGAAGGTTTATAATTTCTCTCATTCCTCATTTCCTTTCACTATGGTGAAACTATTACAAATTATAAATTAAAAACACTACAAATGGAAATGGAAATGCAACTGTTACAATTACAAATTGTCGAAATTTGCAAAACAGAGTTCATGGTTGCATCTGGAATCGTCTGTTTAGCCAAGAACACACTTCTCCACTTGTAATGCTTATCTTTGTATAAAGCACATTACAAAACTCTATCTTCGTTATCGCTAAATCTTCATGTTCACTGTTCATATACACACTTGGATACAAGATAAGTTAATGAACCAATAAAGTGAATATTACACAAGTAATTTCAACTGTAACTCACAATGTGTAATTCAAAGGTTATAGATGCATTGCAATTACAAGAATGTCATGAGTTTCATAACTATGAAATAACTACATATATAAGACTATTATGGTCATAACATTGGTATTCCAACTATCTAACTATGAGCAAATAATCTTATAAACAATAGAGTTAAACTCCAATAATACACAATAATGTTTGGAGTAAATCACTTAATTATACACATCAAGACATGCAAAAACTCACAACCGAAACAACAATTAATTAATAAAATTATAATGCAAAATTATTCCATCATGCACTAATTCTCTCTTAGGATCCATCCACCTTATAATCCAGCATAATCATAAGCAAACTCAGAAATAAGGCCATTATATAGAAAAAACTGAAACTGTTTTACTATATTTTCTCTTAAAACAAACTTGTTTGGAGATTATACTGTCGAAAACCTTTCGACTAGCCCAATCTCTTAACATTCTCAAAATCCAGCACTTTGTTTTTTTCAGAATTTAATTAATCAAATTAAATCGAAATTGTTACCAAACTTTCAAAACAACATACGAAATAAATCCGAAATTAAACTGAATTATAAAGTGAATAATTAAATTCACTAAAATTCCGAAGGTCCAATATTATTCCTTATTCCACGCAAAGGTAATCTTGTTCAAATAAAAAATTAGTAATCCAATTTACTAATTCCAAATTATTATTTTTGTTCGTATTATATATCATAATTTTCTCGTTTAGGTAAACATGTAGAGAAAGTTAACTACAACAAAAAACAAATAATAAATAAATCAAATAAATTAGTAAAAATCTTAAGAAATAAAATTCTTATTTTATTTTTATAAACTCCCAGCAACTTAACCACTAACCATCAAATAACGCATGCAATAACAACTAATTAATATGAAATAAATTGCATGAATAAATTACTTGAAACAAACCACTAAAATTCCAATAACTCTAGGCAATTAAATTAATTTTAATTCCAAGAGTCACTAGAATAAAATTATAATAAAAACTACATTGGTTTTTCAGAAACTATTTATAAAAAATCTGTTTTAAGATTGTTGGTATTTTTCCATAATAATACAAGAAAAATATATAAAATAAATTAAATAGAAATGACAAAACAATTTTTTATTAAATGGATGAAACACAGAATAAACAACACAACTAAAAATACAGAAATGAATTAGTTTACATTATTAATAGAACAAATTATGAATATGGATAACTAAATTTTAGAACTCATCTTTGTAAACTAAATATTGAAAAATTTAAGAACAAATGATAAGAAAAGAAGCAAACTAAAACCTATGTGATACCACAGTTTCCTTAAAACAGATTTACCACCTCCCGATAGATGCTAAAGGTACGTCGGCGTCTATCTCTCAGGATACAACGGTCGAAACCAGCTAATGCAGAAGCACCTTCTGAATAGCTTCGGCGAACTTGGCAATGGTTGCACTCTCTAGCAAGAACCAAAGAATGGGTTAGCAAAAACAGATAGGAAAATTTTTCTTTGGTGAAAAAAAAAAACATATCCAATTTTTTTTATCTCAAAACACCATCTCCATGTTCTATAAAAAATCTCTACAAAATTATATTCCCAAGTTGGAGGAGAAAGGCCTCTATTTATACAAGTAGGGGAATCTCTGGCCATGAAAGCTATATATCAATAGGGTCATCAAATGCCATTAACCAAGGCCATCAACTTTAGGTATTAGGGCTAGAATTACAAAGGTTGAAAACCTATGGCCATTAATATGGCCATCAACTCCATTATCAAAAGATGAGAGTTACAAAGATCTAAACCTCTCATGTGCTTAATATATACAAATAAATATGTATATAATGATGGTTGAATCACTACTAAAAATCGGACTTTTTGCGATGGTGTCAAACGTCACAAAAGGTCCATATATCGTCGCAAAAGACATTTTGCGACGAAGCAGCGACGGAAAATGGGAGGGTGACAGAAAGGGGCGTGACAAAAAGTATTTGTGACGGTTACAAAGCGTCGCTTTCTTGTAGCGACGGCTAATCAATAGTTTTGCGACGGTTTAGCCTGACACAAAAAAAGGGAAAAAAACGGCATTTTTAGTGACGATGTTGATTGCCGTCGCAAAAAACCTTTTTTAGCGACAGTCTAAAACGTCGCCAAAAAAGTAGTATTAAGTTAATACCGTATTGGCAACAGTTTAAACCGTCACAAAAGATTTATTTGCGACAGTTGAAATCGTCGCAAAAGATTGGAAATAACATGTATATGCGACAGGTTAACCCGTCGCTAATAAAATATAAAGAAATGAGAATTACATTAGCGACGGTTTATTATTGTCGCAATAAAATTATTTTTTTTAAATCATATTTTATTAAATATTCCCTATACAAATTATTAATATTTTCTAAAATACATCCACATCCACATCTACATCCACATCCAAATTCACGTTCAAAAAATCATATACCAAGAATAATATACGTACCATGTAATAATTGTCAACCAAATATTCTTTACAAAAATATATAAAATAACCTCTAACAATACTAATAATTTTTTATATTCAAGAACTTAAATTTTTAGTATCGACAATAGAAATAAAAAAAATAAAGAATAAAAACAGATATAATGTAGCTTGTTTTGATATTAATAGTAAGCTCCCATATCGATATGCGAAGATATCACGTACTCAAAAGGTTTGCATCTGTAAAAAGAAACAAAAAAGAAAAAAAAAATCATCACTTACAACATAATTATTTTCAAGCTTACAGAAAATGTAAAAAATTTGACTTTTTTTTCAATAAATAAATAAATAAATAAGATTGTAAACTCTAATATCGATATGCAAAGATATCATCACGTACTCAAAAGGGTTGCACCTGCAAAAACAAAAAAAACAAAAAAAAAAAATCATTTACAATATAATTAATTTCAACTTTATAGAAAATGTAAAACATTTGAAATTTATTTCAATAAATAAATAAATAAGATTGTAACATATACATGAATCGAGCACCACACAATGTATCTTCCCACAGCTTCTCCAACTATTCTTAGACATCGGGATGTTGTTTCCAAAACAGGGTTCCGCTTGTTCGCTTTTAAAACAAAAACTTTGCAATATTCAGGGCCAATTGGAACTCCATCAATTTCACACAACGAATCAATGCTAATAAGAAGTCCCTCTGCCAATTGGACTCTTGGTATTACAGAACTCTCCAAAGAAACTTTAATTACATCCTACAATGATGATAATACTATTAAAAATAGGCAATGATTGTACACATTGAGCTATAATCTAAAAATAATCGAATAAACACAAAAAGAGTTTGTAAAGAAGAAGTTTTCATCAAGTTTCGTCTTCTCCTACAAGTCATGTGTGCCAAGTATGTTGTGCGTGTCAAGTTTCGTTGACATCCGAACCCGTTTGAGCATTTTAGTGTGTCAACCGGTTTGAAAAAGAGTTCTTAAATAACAAGTTTTCATAAACGGAAATTAGGCTCTAGATTGAAAATCGGGAATCGGTTTCGAGTTCCGTCTTATCCTACAAGACATGTGTGCCTAGTATGTTGTGCGTGTCAAGTTTCATTGACATCCGAACCCATTTGAGCATTTTAGTGTGTCGACCGGTTTGAAAACGAGTTATTAAGTAACAAGTTTTCATAAACGGAAATTAGGCTCTAGATTCAAAACCGGGAAACGGTTTCAAGTCCCGTCTTCTCCTGTAAGTCATGTGTGCCTAGTATGTTGTGCATGTCAAGTTTCGTTGACATCTGAACCCGGTTGAGCATTTTTGCACGTCATTCGATTTGAAAAAGAGTTATTAACTAATAAGTTTTCATAAACTGAAATTAGGCTCTAGATTCAAAACCGGGATTCGGTTTCATATTCCGTCTTCTCCTACAAGTCATGTGTGCCTAGTATGTTGTGCGTGTCAAGTTTCGTTGACATCAAAACCCGTTTGAGCATTTTAGCGCGTCATCCGGTTTGAAAAAGAGTTATTAACTAATAAGTTTTCATAAACTAAAATTAGGCTCTAGATTCAAAACCAAGACTTGGTTTCAAGTTCCGTCTTCTCCTGCAAGTCATGTGTGCCTAGTAAGTTGTGCGTGTCAAGTTTCGTTGACATCCGAACCCGTTTGAGCATTTTAGTGTGTCAACTAGTTTGAAAAAGAGTTACTAAGTAACAAGTTTTCATAAATGGAAATTAGACTCTAGATTCAAAATCGAGAATCAGTTTTGAGTTCCGTCTTCTCCTACAAGTTATGTGTGCCTAGTATGTTGTGCGTGTCAAGTTTCGTTGACATCCGAACCTGTTTGAGCATTTTAGTGTGTCAACCGGTTTGAAAAATAGTTATTAAGTAACAAGTTTTCATAAACGGAAATTAGACTCTAGATTCAAAACCGGGAATCGGTTTCGAGTTCTGTCTTCTCCTACAAGTCATGTGTGCCTAGTATGTTAATAGGATATTTGTTTCTCTTTCAGATATTTGGTTTGTCTAAAGGTAGGATAAGTGCTTAAAACTGTCTTATCTTTTGTTGTAAGAAGGCAATGTCGAGCTACTAGCCCCACTGTGCTGACAATGGGCATGAGCCGACTTCTGTAGCTTTAGCATACAAGGAGGAACTAATGCACCAGTTTGATGGGTGTTATCCATCTTCATCCAGCAACTATTGCCTGTTTTGGTAGTTTTACAAATATTTCCTCCAGTTTTGAATAAGTTGTATTTTTCCTTCCATCTCTTTTGACAAATTTTACTACAGGTCCTAGGATTTATTAAATAATCGACTTCTTTACAACTGTGAGGGGAAATGTGTTGACTAGTATTACTCATAGTATATTACAAGAGTAAGAGGATAATTCAGCTTTAGTTCTGCTATGTGATTCCTTTAGCCTTTGCAGGTCAGATCCCTTGGACCACCCCAGCTATCCCTAGAATGTTTCCTAACATGTGTTCCATTAGCGTTAGGGCAGGTAATTTTTTCCTATCCTGTGGAATAATTACTCGTGCATCTTTTGATTCACATTCACTTATATCTGTTTTCATTTTTTTTTCCATCATCTCTCCTTCTAAATTCCCCCCCTCCTTGTAGCAGTTTGGACCTCTTCCTGTTATGCTAGTCTAGGCAATGACTCAGCAGGTTGGCAGGATAAAGACATTTGTTCTTGCCAATTCTTCTGTTTCTTTGTATTTTATTCTGCAATATTAACTGTTTTGATACTTGACATTTTGCTTTAAATATTATAATGGCAAGCTACTAGACATGCTCGACATATGTATGTTGGTGGGCTTTCCCCCACTGCAAATGAATAGGTTTGTCTCTTTATCCATTAGCTCCGTTGCACTATCCATGTCTCTTATGTATTACATTCTAGATATCATAGTGCGCTATTACTGATGTTTTTAATTCTAGGTGTCTTTTTTATTATTCATTTTTACTGAAGTAATTTATACAAACCAAGCACTAGCTTTTATAAATACCTGTATGGAACCAATCTTTTTTAATTTCTAATTTTCACTGTTTTTAAGGGGAAAAACAATTAATGACAAACCGATAGGTTTTTATGTTGTACAAGACTTTAGATTCAATTTTTGAATGTCTTTCAATTAAGGATCTTCTTGAGAACTGGAGGTGAAGTAGCTCAATCTGATATAGAGGGAAAAGGGTGTTAAACTCGAGATTTGGATACAAAGAAATAAATGGCAAAAGAAAAAAGAATAGATATTTTTATTGAGGATATCCTAATATGCCCATATCTTAAGATGTCGACTGGCTACCCTATTTCACACTAGCCGAAACGGATAGCGAAATAAAAATTGCTTTCAATTTTTATTGAACTCACTATTTAATTGTGGGAAATAAGGAATGGATCCTGTTTGATTGTTGTTTTTTGGGTTCCTTATGATTGCTTAAAATGTGTTCAGCTTGGTTAATATTTACCTTTTATGCAGTCCGTGGCAACCTTTTTCAGCCATGTTATGTCTGCAATTGGCAGAAACACTGCTGGTCCAGGTTAGTCAATATGAGATTGCGTTTTTATATATGACTAAAGTTAACTAAAAACGTAGGATAAGTGCTTAAACTAAATCTAAAAAGGTAGGATATGTGCAGTCCGTACTGTAGACCAGATCAAAGAATTGAATGGCTCAAGATTTCAAACCTTTTGAGCAGTTAAAGTGTCATGCTCAGGAGGCATGTGAGAGGACATCAGGTGACAAACGAACTAAGTTGTTTTTGAGCAGCTCGTGTTCAACACGTTTAGACTCATTCGAGCTTGGTTTGTAAAATGTATCAAGCTTAGCCCATGTAAAACTTGTGAGATTGTTTAGCCAACTTTGATTTTAATAAACCAACTAGATGGGTCACAAAATGGATACTAATATTGGGTCATAACCCGATCCGAGCCCAATTCACAAACACATGCACAAGCTAAGCCCAACACAACATAGCTTAGCCCAAGCTCAAGATTAAGTCCAAGTCTAAGTCCAAACTCAACATATGCACGAGCACGAGCACGAGCACAAGCACAAGCACAAGCACAAGCACGAGCACAAGCCTAGGCTCAGTCCAAACTAAGGCTAAGTCTAAATCTAAGCCCAACTTTATTGATGTTCAATTTATGAGACAATTCTCATTCACAACTCAATGGTTTCGACTCATTATTTGTGTATAGCAATCTTCTTATTTAAGAGAATATAAAACCATTTAGACCCACTTCAATTGGCAGTTGAATCCCACTTTAATTTTGAATTAAAATTATCAAAAAAATTATTATTTTCTAACATACATAGCATCTCCCTCACTCCTCATGAGTCCCAAACAACCACGAAAAAAGAACACCCTCTCAAGTCCAACCCCCACTTTTATTAATTCTAAACTTAACCATTAAATAAGCAAGTTTATTTCTAAACCCTCCTGCCATAGCACACTTGTGACGGACGGACCAACGCCCAGAAAAACAGGGGCCACGGCCCCTCGCTCAAATAAAAAAAAAAGTATATTCATCCCCCCTTTCCCCCCACTCCCTTTGACCCCCTCTCTCTCTCATTGGTTATATTTTCTTTTTCTTTTTCTTTTTTTTCCTGCTCCTTCAATCACCACCTGCCACGTGGCAAAGGGGGTGAGGGGGTGACCCCCAAAAGGGGTCTCAAGCATTATTCTAATATATATTACTTCTGAATTTAATATTAATAATAAATAAAGCAAAGATGGCTCCTCTGCTTTGCTTTTGTCATTGTCAAATGAGCCACACCTATCCCTTAGATGGCTCAGGTCTTTTCTTTCCATTAAAACAAAAAGAAAAAAAAAAGCTGAACATAAAATAAGAAATAAAATATAGGATAAATTACACTAACATCTCCGGATATTTATATTTATTACAGTTCTCTTTCTCACCTTTTGAAAATTATATCTCTCTTCCTGATATTTAAAGTTTTATTATAGATTTCCTCCTTAGTAATTTAATTTTTTAAATACCAATTTTACCCTCACTAGGTAAATTACATTGACACCCCTCACATTTTAGAAATTACAATCTCCTCCCTAAAGTTTAAAGTAGTATTACCAATTGCCCCCTCACTTAGTATTAGTTGGAAAAAAAATTAATTGAAAAAAATTTTGTTAGTAAAATTTTTAAATTTCTGTTTAAAAATTAACGTAAACTCTTTTTTTGAATTTACGTTTTTTCCTCAAATTTACAAACTGAAACAACCATTTATAAATTAAAAAAATTATCAAACAAGTTTTTATGACAGTTTTTTAAATTTTTATAAATATAAATTGAAAACTGAAAACGAAATGATTACCAAATAGACTTCAGATAGTAAAAATGACGTAAAATTAACAAACAATTAAATAAGTTACCAACATAATAAATGACTTATCAAAAGATTCTTAAGCTATATATGGTTTGATTTTTAGAATTTTTAAAAAAAAAATTAAAAATTAATTTGGTTAAGAAATAAAAAATAAAAAATAATTATCATTTTTATATAATTTTTATCTTTTGAATGGTTAGAAATAGTTTTTTACAAATTAAATTGAAACAGCCATACGTATGTATATAACCTGCCCAAAAGTTAAAATGATAATTTTTTTTACCCTTAAATGATAATTATTTTTATTTTTTATTTCTTAACCAAAGTAATTTTTAATTTTTTAAAAAAAATTTTAAAAATCAAACTATATATAACCTAAGAATCTTTTAATAAGTCATTTCTTACGTTGGTAACTTACTTAATTATTTGTTAATTTTATGACATTTTTACCATCTGAGACCTGTTTGGTAACCATTTCATTTTCAATTTTCAATTTATATTTACAAAAATTTTAAAAACTGTCATAAAAACTTGTTTGATAATTTTTTTGGTTTATAAATTGTTGTCTCAGTTTGTAAATTTGAGGAAAAAACGTAAATTCAAAAAATGAGTTTACGTTGGTTTTTAAACAGAAATTTAAAAATTTTACTAACAAAATTTTTTTTGCAATTAATTTTTTTTAATTAAATTTTTTTTTCCAATTAATTTTTTTTTTCAATTAATTTTTTTCCAACTAATACTAACTGAGGGGGCAATTGGTAATACTACTTTAAACCTTAGGGAGGGGATTGTAATTTCTAAAATGTGAGGGGTGTCAATGTAATTTACTCAGTGAAGGCAAAATTAATATTTAAAAAAATTAAATTACTGAGGGAGAAATCTATAATAAAACTTTAAATACCATGAAGGGTATCTAATTTTCAAAATGTGACGAAAAAACTATAATAAATGTAAACTTAAAGAAAAATCATCGTAATTTACCCTAAAATATAATTAAAAACTCACTTCTTCTTCTTGGTGAGAAAGAGCCAAGAGACCGAAAAGCAGAAAGAAAAAAAAAATAGGAAAATGATTGGTGGCCCTAAAAATTGTAGCCCAAATGTCCTTAATTACCAATTTTGATAATTTTATTTATTTATTTATTTTTTTTTTTACCTGATAGGAAAATTCAGGGCATTAGGGGCACCTAAATTCGGCCCCCTAGCATTGCCCAAAAAAATAAGGGTTTTGACTTCTTGTACACTGTTTTGTTGATTAAAAGTGTAGGTTTTTTTTTTATTTTAAGTCAAATCAACTTAGGAACATAGAAAAAAGTGTCGTTTATGTCATTAATCTTCTCACTATTATAAGTGTGTGATTTTATTATTGTTTTTAAATTCTAATATTTTTATTATTATTTTTTTTTCAATGTCACGTTGATATAATTGTAATTTTTATAATTTTATATATAAAAATCATGAATTATGACATATGATTCCAATTACTAGATTTGTTTTATCATATTTGAAAAATTTTAATTTTATTAAAATTAAGTATTATAAATTCAAAATTAAAATGAATTAAGACTTGTATATAATTTATATATGTTAAATCTGAATTCATGTCATGGCTCCTACAAATGAGTTCCTAATTCCGTCTCTGACACCTGATAACATTTCTGACTGCAGCAAATCATGAATACGCATACACACGCACTGCTCTACCTCCTTGACCCCATTTAACATATCCACACTTAATATTAATGGATTCAATTGATATTGACATAATAAGCACCACACTTTTTTAAGTGGTTTAATTTAGGATTTTTGATTTATTTATTATTTTGGTATATCTTAAAGGATAATTTAGGAAAAAAACATAAGATATATAGAGAATAAATTATAATCTTAAATAATTTAATAAAGTGTATTGAAAAATTGAACGTACTTAATGATTTTTTAAGTGCAAATAGAATCGCCTTTCTAGTATGCTAGATTCAAATTTTAAAATTTTAATTCTTATTATATTTTAATATAAATTTATTAATAAAAACAATACATATTAAATTTTGAAATAAATTTTTTTTTTCATGATACACCTTAATTAATTATATGTATTCTTCCTATTCAAATCATTTCATTTTCTACCCAAATTTCAATTATTATTTTGTTTTCTTCTTCCTCACTCCAAAACTCTAATCCACTCTACCAAAACTCACATTTATCAACAATATCATCATTTTTTATTATGTTGTTACTTACAAATATAAGAAAGTTTGAACAAAATTAAACAATGAATGGGAGTAATAATTAAAATAATTTTTTAAAGCAACCCATCAAAGAAGATGTAAATATTCAAATAAATATAAAAGTACAATTATTGATTTCTATATTTTGTTTTAGATAAAAGCAAATATTTAGCCTATTTTTTGTTATTATTGTTCAAACTTTTAAATTCACTTTGTTTCGTTACCAGTGCCGCCTTTGCCGGTGTCGAATTCCCCGATCATATTCCATGTATATAATGAACAAAATAAAGATTTTTCAAAAGTAATTTAAAATTTTTAATTTGTTTTATTTGGGTGTATCTCAAAAGAATAATTTTAAAAAAATAAGATATATTGAAAATAAATTGTAACTATAAATAATTTAATAAAATATACTTACAAAATTAAACTCACATAAATATTTTTTTAAGTATAAATAGAATTCCCCACCTTGAAAGCACTGCAATATAAACGATTTTTGCCTGGACCCAGTCCAATGTCTTCGATTATTAGGCCCACAGTAGTTAGGGCAAAAGATTATTTTAATAAAAATAAAATAAAATAAAAAAATAAAATTTGGGGTTGTCATCTACTGGACTATGAGGAATTTGTGGACAAAAAGAAACTAAAACAGACTGGTTAAAGTTTGACTAATCCAAAAGTATAACTGATTATTTTATTAATTTTTAAATTTTTTATAAAAAAAAATATAAAAAATAATATGATAATTTATAATAAATTTTTAATTTTGTGACTAAAATGTTTAGTCTGATGTCCAAGTCTTTAAATTGCACAAGATTTGAAACTTTCACCTTGAATTTAAAAAAAAAAAAAAAAAAAAAAAAAAAAAAAACTCCTACACCCAAGATTTGAATCTTCCCATTTTTAAACTATTTAAATTAATTCTAACCCATAAATTATAAAAAAAAATTACATTAAAAACTCTTATATAATTTTTTTCATAAAAAATAAATAAATTACAAGCAATTCGTATAAGAAAAACATCAATGAGAGAGTAATTAATTTTGTATCTGTAAGTACATCAATATTTTTAATACATGTAATTTTCTGTGCATAGTGTGTTACTCTTAACTTTAGGCTTCAAAATATATATATATTTATTAATTAACTTGAAAGGCATCATTTGTGATTTCAAAGAAGCTTCAAATGTACCAAAATATACTTTAAAAAATGTTTATAATATTCCTGCACTAAAAACTCATCTCAACAATCCTTCATTTGATTAGCTCAACCAACATATGTATAATGTTTTTTCCAATTTTTTATAGATCGAAGAGGAGGTGGTGAGTTCTTGAAAAGGTAAAAGATAATGTGCTTGTGTTCTTATATTTCTGAAACTTTTTCTAACTTTTTATTTTTTTAAGTTTCTCAACGCCTCAATCAAATTCTATAAAAACTTTTTCTTTTCTTTTTTTATTAAGTTTTCCTTTTTGAAAAAATTTTGTTTTGTTGATTCTAAGGTGGATGAATTTAGCACCTCATTTTTTTTTTTTTTGTATTTGAGAAGATAGTTGAATTTTTTTGTAATTAGATATGATGTTTATATGAAAAAAAATAAAATAATTATATGATTTGATGTGATATTTTGTTTGAATTTATTTTTTTTAATTTTGTAACTAATTTATCTTTTAATAAAAAAAATTAAAAAATCAAATTGTCAAACACCGCCATTATAAAAACTTATCATTGAGTAATCGGTTGGCGCCAAATCAGTTGTCATGGGAAACTGGGATTGGGGATTGGAATTGGATTGGATAGAAAAAGTAGTTATGGTTTTATCCACTTCACTTCTTTGCTGATGTCATGACTCATGCCTCTCTCTCTCTCATCACCATCATCACCACCAACAACCCCTCTCTCTCTCTCTCTCTCTCATCACCACCACCCCTACTCTCAACCCACAAAGTGCCAAATTTACACCCCTACTCTTAACCCACAAAGAAATTTCACGCCAAAGCTTTCTGGGATTGCATCTAAAGCTTCTGGGATTGTGGCCAAAAATCCGCAAGTAAAAAAACTTTCTTGAATTCTCTCTCTCTCTCTCTCTCTCTCTCTCTCAACAAAAGTGCTTTCCTTTTTGCTTTTTCCTCTGAAAAAACTCATCATGGGTTCTATTCATTGTTACCAAATGTGTGCTAACACCTTCATTTTTCAATCTTTTGGTGAATATATATGCCTTTTCCTATTTAGTTATCCTATTCTACTGATGTGCTCTTACTGATTTTGTGATTTTATCCTCTCTCTCTTTGTCATGGATTTCATTATTATTTTGTTTTGTTTTGTTTTTTTAATTTTTTAATTTTTAATTTTTCTTTTAGAATCTGTATGATGGGATAAGGAAAAAGGAAGTAGCATAAGCATTAGGTCTAGTGAGGGAGCGCTCGACCACCGGGCCAATCTGTTGGTCTTTTCTCCACATTTACGCTGTGTTTGGTTGAGAATTTAGAAAAAGTTTTGAAAAGAGAAAAGATATGTAAAATTAAATAAAATGCAAATATATTTTATAATACACTTTTTTGGGTGGTATGGGGGCAAAACATTATCTATTGACAAACCTAAAACACGAGCCTTAAATTCACCTCTAATGATATAGGGTTGATTTTTTAAACCAATCAGTAACTGACATAAAATAGTCCACATTATTGTGCGAGTCATAATTTAGGGGTCTGAAGCTTTTTTCCACATCCATTTCCTTGCAGTATGTCTTGGGTAATTTTTTACCCTTTGTTTGGTTGGGATTTCGAAAAGGAGAGGAAAAACGGACTTGAAATGTGAATAAAATATATTTTATCTAATTTTACACACTTTTTTCTCTCTTTTTTTTAAATTTCTTTTCAAATCTCCCAACCAAACACAGTTTTAGATGTCATTTGAACCTACAAAGGCTACTCCTTCCTTCTTAAAAGGCATAATCATGCTGGTTTTTATCAAGAATCCAAAGTGTAGTTCTTTGTTATGTACAAGTTGTTTTGATTCGACTGTTAGTTTCACTATTGAGTTTTGCTAATTGTCAATAATTAATTGCATTGTGGGGCAATTTAGTCCATCGTTCATATTTTGATGCTATTATTTTCTCTCTCCATTTTTCCCCTGTAGGCATTCTGTGGATGGAGCTCAAATTCCTTGCTTTCTGAGGGACTATTGGTTTATTCATGGAGGTTAAAGAAGTAAAACCACCTTCAGGGTATGGCAAACCACCATGGGTGTTCAGGGGCAGGCAAGAGTTCTTCTCTTCTTGGATTTATTGCTTTCATTATGTATGTTTCTTTGCCAACATGAAAGTAATTTTGCACAACCACCTGGTTTCTGTTTGCAGTGCCCTATATCAACTTCATCTTGTCAAAGCAGAAACTGCTCGAGCTTTCGTCCCAAAAGAGTTCAAATTAGTTGAAGCTTTTGGGTATATCCTTTCTATAATCTTAGTGAGGCAAATGAGGAGTTTTGAGAATTTTCATTTCTCATTAGTTAACTTGAGTCTGTACTTGACAGATACACGCTTGGTGGCTTCTTTCTTGCCAGTTATGATGACAGTCCGGTTGGAATCTTTGATGAGGTTTTGTGTTTTAACCTTAAATTGATAGCTCTGGATTGAATTGCATCTTTGTAATCACGGGAAAGCACGAAATGAGTGCTATATTGTTTCTAGAAACTGATTAAGTTGATACCAATTTCGCAGGGGTGGGTGGGGGTAATTGTGAACTAGAATAGTGACTTGGTATTTTGTTTTGTTCAGCTCGTGGTGATTGCAGGAATTGTATGGAATCCACCCACATCTTGCGCGTAAGTTTTTACCTATTTATTTTGGGTAACACAAAGCTAATAGCAAATAATTGTGTTTACAAGATAACCCACGAGGTAACAATAAGCTAATAGCAAATAATTCGTTCTTGTAAAGATAACCCACTTCAAAAATCTTTACAAGTTGGGACCAAAACTTGAACAGTAAGCCAAATGTGCAAACGACCATTTTGACAAGGCTCAGCAAATAATCCGTGCTTGTAAAGGTAACCCACTTCAAAAATCTTTACAAGTCGGGACCAAAACTTGAACAGTAAGCCAAATGTGCAAACGAACATTTTGACAAGGCTGATTCAGCTCGTATGACTCATGAAGCACATTAATTAGACCATGAAACTGTAACTTTAAAGCAGTTAGAAAGTAAGCAAGGTTCATACTTTTTGTGAACAGATGGGCTGCTAGGGTGCTTGTGAGCAGTGATGAGGCATGTGTCCATGGACGAAAGGTGGGAAGCTACAGAGTCCTAAGTATATATTTTTGATATTTCAGATTTCATCAGTTATGGAAAATTCATTATTTTCTGGCATAATTTTTAAAAGAAAAATAACATTAGGGAAAATGAAAAAAAAAAAAAAGGGTTTAGTATGGCTGGTTAATTAGGAAATGCTGTCATACTTGCTAGATTTCGTTTAATAAGAACTGCGGTGTTTCTACTTTTCTTGTATTCATTCTCGCAGGCTGTGGGACTTCCAAGTCAAGCTGCTCGGTTTTCCAAGGTGGGCGTTTGAGTTGAGCATTTTATTGTTGCTGTCATATATCGAAATTCAAACATTAAGTTGTTCTCGTTGTCTGATGTATGTGATTCTTTCAAATGATCAACTTTTCTCTTCTCAAACAAGGGTTATAGATGTTAATTTTACTGATAAAAGAATTATCAGTAAGCCACTGAAACTCTACATTGCAAACGAATTTGTTCGTTCATCTTAAAGCATATACTGGGATGCCTTTGAGTTCTCAAAAAAATTAAAAAAACCCAGGTGTTTTTGTGTATATGGTTTTTGTTTACAGCAGCGAATTACAGCAATACCAAGGCAATCAGAAAGCAAAGCAAATGGATTTTTGGGCATGATTGGTGTTGGTACTGCATTCAACAAGCCAATGAATTGTTTGGATATTCAAGTGACTGAAGTCAAGGGCCCTGTGGCAACAGATATCTGCACCATCAGCGTTGGTACTGCTGGTGAGTTGGTTGAAGTATTCTTTTCTTCTCTCTTTTTTTGTTTCTTTTTAGGTTTTTGGTTTTGATATCTCTCTCATCTCAGCTTTGGCAAAGGCAGTGCCAGAGCCAAATTTGAACAAGTTGACGGGGCCAGTAATCAAGATGTCACTTCCAAGCTTTAGGTAATTTCTGCAATTGTCTACAATTATTAAAGTCTGCTTTAGAAAAAAACTAAATTTTTTCCGTTCTGTAAAATTGCAGTGGCCGTACAGAGTATAATCCTCATCTTCTCAAGTATTCTTGCCAAATTGAGTGCAGGTTAGTTGTACTCCTAGGCTCCAAGGCAAGCTCAGTCTGATTGCAAACAAATTATGTTATTTGATTCTAATGATATAATTTTTTTTTTTTAAATAGATATATTTCACGTGCTTTAATACAGTTATCTCCTGCAGGATAAGAGCGGTGCATCCTGCAAAGGTGTCAGGACTGCCTGTGAAACCAAAAAATGACACCGAACAGCCTCCTGAACAGCAGAGTTCCAATTTTGTGGATTCCATGACCAGAGAGCTTGGAGAAAACGAAAGAAACCTTAGCATATCTGTGATGTTATCAAAGCCAATTTTAGCTCTGGAGTTCAATTGTCTAAAAATGCAGGTTGGAGCTCCTATTATAGTTTTTCCCTGCTCTAAGAACACATCTAGAAGTTGTTGATTGTAACAAGTCTTTGTAGTTATCCTTTCGATTTTGTGTGTAATAATTTGATTGTGCGTGGAATTTTGTTGTCTTGAGCTGCAATTTTTTGTATAATTGTTTCAAGATTCTATGATTAAATACATTGCTTGAGCTGATTTTCGAGCCATTTAACCTTCGGTTCTCTTATGTTGTGTTTGGATCTTGGATTCGAGTACAGATTTATATTTCATTCACATTTCTTTACCCTTTCATTCACATTGGTAGAAAGAAGAAATATGGCAAAATATTGTTTCATTTCTTGAAACCTTTACAAAATTCTTTGATTTGGAAGTCCCATAACATGGACAAACCTAGCAATCAAACAAACAAAAAATTTCATTCTCAAAGATCAACAATGCATTCACTTATCAAACTTTACTTACAATCTCAATTGGGATTCATCAGGTAGATCAGAATGCTTCCGGTAGAGGCCTGCCTTCCAAAAATGCCTTGAACAGAACAAGTGATCGCTCGGGTTGAGAGAAAGGAGCCTCATGTGATGCCCCTCTAATGGTGGCGAAGGAAAGGACATCATCATAGACTTGAGTCCATCCACCAACCTGAAAAAAAAGATTAATCAAAACATCTTTGGGGGAAATTTCTCTTTATTGAGAAAATACCTACTTTTCACTAGGTTTCTGGTGAATTTTAGGAAAGCCAAAAAACAAAAACAAAAACAAAAAACAAAAATGAATTACCTGCATCCCTGCAAACCAAACTCTGTAGGGCACCGTGCTTTTCAGCCCTATCTCTTCTGCTAGTCCATGAACCAACGTTCGACTTCCAATCAATGGGATAACAGAATCTTGATCTCCACTGTGATTTAAACCAAACATAAAATCAACTAAAACAACTACATAGAATCTTATGCTTTGAAGTTCAGTGGCAATACCTGTAAACCAGCACAGGGATTCCTGATTTGATGAGTTTCCCCACGATAGAGATTGTTGGTATCTCCAAGTCAAGCAACTCATAATCCAAGATACTGATATCCATGGATCAGAAAAATGAATTAAACAACTTCACCAAAGAAACAACACAGTTCAAGAAAACTCTTCACAGTGACATGTTTCATTTACAAATTGATCTAGGTGTAATTGAACTCAGTTTGTAGCAAAAGTGGTGCATTCCAGAATACAGAAGTGCATTATCACTCCATTTGTAAAGAAATTCTTGCAGTAAAGTGGGGGCAGAACAACCAGCTAAATTTTCCAATGATCCTTCCTAAGCTTTTCTTTTGACAACATCCCGCCTTTTCAATGGAGGCATGATTGTTTTGTTATTCAAATTTACACCCTACAATTCGGAATAATTGATTTGGTATTTTTTTATGCTGCTTCAATTTAAAAGCTAGCCAATTTACAAAAGTGCTTTAGGAGGATTTTGGTTTTTCTATTTTAATATATCAACATAAGACTGGTTAATTATTGATATTTATGAAAGAGAATTACTTGCTGCAAACGAGCCATCGCTTGACTCCTATAAGGCGTGCGTGGAGAGCATTCTGCACATCTCGTCTATTTAAGTAGCTTACAGTTTCATCTTCCACACATACATCTACAGTCTCTGCAACTTGCTGTCCAATTATAGAAAACAAATCAGAATGGATTACAAATTTCAAATTAGATCACAAAGTAAAGATGGAAAATAAAAAAAATTGGTTGAACTCACCTGGGGAGTGAGGACTTTGGATTGGGAGAGCACAGATGATATACAGACATCAAGGGTAACATCATACTTGTCAACATATCTACTCGTTTCAATTCTTATTAAGCTCATGACTCTTGAACAAGTTGGAGACACAGAGCCCCTATAGTACTCGCTCACATAACGTGAGTAGTTACAAGTGGAAGTGAACAATTTGTAGGTGGAATCCGATATCAGTCCATGAGACCAGAAAAACTCAGCCCTCGAGTTAAAGTCAGTTGCGAATTCCAAAACTGGATTACCTAACTGCAGTCAAGTAAAAAACTTAAATATAGATCATAAAAGCGTGTTGAAAGTGTTCATAAATCAACAAGAATTGAATTGGGTTTTTTTTTTTAGAACCAAAAGATTGAATTTTTCATCACTAGATTACTCACGGCGATTCCTTTCAAATTAAACAACTTGTCCTTCTTGTTGAATTGAATAATAAGTTCTGCTAGTTGAGGCACGTAGTGACCTGTTCGTAAGCAAGCAAAACAATTAGTCGTTAACTCTATCTTAAGTATTCTGATTTTAGAAAAATATTTTTTTTAGTGAAAGTTATTTACCAGCGTAACTTTCTCCTGTAATGAACAAACTTCTATTTCTGTATTGTGGGAATTTGGCAAACCATCTATGCAAGAACACCAGATTGTCCCTGGCTATAATGGAAAAACAAAGACAGAGACAAAGAGTTCAGAATTCAAAGGCTGTCTGTCTATCTGTAAAGTGGGACTTTTTTCTAGTCCAAGAAGAGGAAAAAAAGAAAAAATAAAAAAAGGTGAACTTTGAACATGAAATTAAATTGAAAACTTACATAGTACTACACCCCAATAAGATTCATAAAACTTGTACCCAAAAAAAATATAATAAAGAACTCTTAGAAAACAAGGCTACGTACTCGGAAAAATATATCTATGGACCACATTCATTTTGGATGTGACCCACATCATACCAACTTTGAATCTACATCATACACTTCACTTTGAGGTAAAAATTATAGGTTGCATTTTCCAACAAGTTGACTTGTGATTTGAGTATAGAGATGTTTTTAGAAAATATATACACAAGGACTTCATTTTTTTACTCTACGGAAAACTTGGTTTTGGAAATGATCAATGTGAGGAAATTAAAGAAAGTTGAGTAAATGTGGATAAAATTGAGAGACATGCCTGTAATCTTGTCATTGACAGCTACATAAGAGGAAGAATCAGTTGAGTAAGAGAAACCAACTCCAATTGGTGTCTCCAAATACAAAATATTTGCTTCTGCAAATCAATAAACACACACAATCACATGAGATCAGTTCATGCATTGCTTCAAAATACCCACTTGTGCACAACTTAAAAAGGCAATAATACAATACACTACCTCTGTTCCAGCTGTATCCATTCCTGACCAGTACCTTCCCACTAGGCCTAAAAGGCCCATTTTCAGAGAATGCCCCAACCCCCAATGAAGAACAACCAGGTCCTACAATCAACATCAAAACAAAATTTAGATACCCAATAATATTAAATACATACCATTTGCAATATATATATATATTAGTGGCGGTTGTTGTTGAATAGTTTGATATACATTTTTGGACCATTTCATAGTAGTTTAAGCTTCGGGAAAGTTGGTAACTTTAACAAGGTTTCAGAGTTGAGATTGAGAGAAGTTTTGGGTTCAATTATCTCCATTTGCATTTGGTTTCGTTTGCATTCTCTTCTCTCTCTATGTATCGTGCAAGATGGGGTTGCACAGGAAGGAGGGTGTTGAATAGCTTGATACATTGTTAACAACTTAAGCTTTTGGAGAAGTTGGTTACTTAACCAGTGCAAATGCAATGTTTTTGCAAGTTTACTTCTAAATTTTGAGTAATTTAATGAATGAGAAGGATGGGTTAAATCTGAAAATCATTTAGCAACTATTTTACTGAATGTAGAGTTTTAAATTAACCAAATTATAGGTTTGGAAAAAAAACAAAAAAATTCATTCACAGTTTCAGAAAACATTCACAAGAAATAGGTTGTACACTTTGTATAATAGAATAGACATGTGTAGGGGGTGTGCATGAGGAAGTGAGAAGTTGAAGAAACCTCCATTTAACCAGAGAACAAGAGGCTTGGAAGGTGGATCTATTTCCGCTTCAACAAAGTAGTAGAACAGAGCTCTCTGTTTCTTGTCATCAACAGTCACGTACCCAGAATACTGCTCGAAGCTGACTTGGGGTTGCCCTGGTAGCTGATTAATCCTATCCATTGCAGACAAAAGAGAAGATTCTACTTCCATCACAAGGATTAGCCCCTCAAACAATACTATGGCCAATGGCAATGTCATAGTTTTCCATTGTGAAGAAGATGGCATGACTTTCAGTAGTATAAAGAGGAAAGAGGCTACACACAGAGAGAGAGAGAGAGAGAGAGAGAGGCAAAAAGGGGTTGCTCAGTTCTGTGTCTTTATGAAGAGAGTGCTGTTTTCTTTGTTGTTATTAGCACAAATTGCACCATTAAGAAAAATTTTGCAATAGTTTCACTTTAACCTCATATTTTTAGTTTTGTTGCAATGTTGTCATTTTGTCATGCGTCACGAAAAATAGTGACAGTATTAAATTAAATTATGAATTGAAATCCCATGACTTAAAAAAATGAATTTGTTTACAGACCTTTGATAGAGTGTTAGCCCTACTTAAAATTGTAAATTTAATATACTTTAAATCAATTAGACTTTGTTATTATATACAACTTCTGTTGGTTCAGAGTTGGGTCTCACTCTCCTGTCTTGGCCAGAGTCAGCAAGTGGGGATGGGGTGTGAATATATTTCTGAAAATGAAAAGTGAGAGCCACAACAATGAGCTGCTATTTAAGAATTACAATCCCACTATTTTTGGCATTTGTTTTACCCCCAAAGAAATGCATACTACATACAGGACAAAGATTACACTGTACAGTTGACCTGTAGTAGTAGTGGATAACACTCTGGTCCATACTCAATAGAAAGGAGCTTTACAGGATTTTCTTTCCCATTTTCCCCAGAAAAATTGGCGAATATGACAACCAATGTAATAATTTCTTCCAAGAAATTCATATGGAATTTTCAGAGAAAAGTCGGATGGCAGAATGCAGATTCATGAGGACTTCTGTCATTAGCAGCCATACTTCTCTCTTCCCCATAAAATCATAATATCAAAAATCAAATTTTGACACGTTATAATGTTAAAATATCATAATTTGACAATGTTACTCTAATTATGTAAATATCATTTATTTATTTTTTCATAGAAAGTCAAATATCAAGATCATTTGCGATACTTATCAAGAAACAGATAAATTTTTTCTGCCATTTTCAGGTGTTTACCATAGCTCTGGAATTAAAAAATAAATAAAATAAAAAGATTTAGTTCATATTTATTTGATAAGTGATGAAATTTGAATCCTAAACCCCCTCCATACTCCGTAGTTTTTTTTCCCATATAGTCACTTACTAATTTTAATTTATTCTATACATAAAAAGGGAACAACACATAATGGCTAGAATAGAACTGAATGAATGTTGAAAACACAAAAAGTGAATTGGAATTGGGAACCTGATAAGAGTTCTTTTTCACTCTCTCTCATGGAGGTCATGGAGGTGATGATGATGTCAAGGTGAGAATGATACCCACTTCAGCATGTTGGAGGAAACATGGAAGGGGATGCTTATGTGGCATTGGTTTTTACTAAAACTTGGACCAATCATTCCATTTCAAGAGACAGAAAGTAGAATTAAATCAATTCAAAAGCCCCGTGCCTATCAACTTCCACCTCCATCCACAATTCCATATCTCAAACCTGCTGAAGAAATCATCATCCCAAAAATATTTTTTAGTACGGTTAATTACATAAATGGTCTTCAAAGTATAATTATTTTGGTTCTCAGTATATTAGATGTGTCAATTTGATTACTAAAATTAAATAATCTCTAAATTCATTTCCATCAACAATTAATAATGAAAGTATTGATTACTGTTATGAAGTTGTTGAGATAAAATTATAGCTGTGTGGGTAATTTTTATAGCAAATTTACTCATTTCATTAGAGTGTAAAAGCTAAGTTTAGGGTCAAAACTGGCCTTTAAGTAGCTTTGAACTTTATGAAGAGTTTTAGGAGAATTCTATCATACACATCTTATACCATATATATGTTTAGTTATGCCTCATGTAATATTTGGTTAGGATTTTTTTTTTTTTTTTTTAAATTATGATTCACAAAAATATGAAATTATACTCTTTTTTTTTTCTTTTTTTTTTTTTTTTTTGTAATTATAAGATACATAACGTCTCCATCTTCTTGACCACATACGCACCTTTTTTTACCGGAAAGAATGCCTTTTACTTTTTGCTGCGTGTCCACCGAGGAGGTCTCACGCCCCCACCACCAGTACCAACCACCATTCAACATCTTATAATATTAGCAAGGTTTCCCTACTTGCCCATACTCGACACCTCTTCTCTTTCTTCCAATTCCAGACCCCAAAAAAAAGAGGAAAAAAGACACCACCTCTATTACATTATCCATACTCTTTGGATGACATCCTTATCCAAGGGTAATTGTTTATGAGGGTGCGTTTATAGATATATATATATATAATGGGTGGGTTTGGAGAAATCAAAATAAGTTGAGCATTAAAAATAAGCCCAACCCCACTCATTTAATAAACGGGTTGAATAAATAAATCCTACTAACCTTTTTATTTTATTGATTTTTTTCTATAATAATTGTGGTAACGGTAATAGTGGTGGTGATGTGATGGGAGTGGAGGTGTAGCGATGGTGGTGTAGTAGAGGTGGTGCTGTCGGTAATCGTAGAGTTGGGGGCAACGGTAGTGGTAGGGTGAAGATAAGACTACAAATGAATTAAGTAAGTTAAGCCAAACTTATTTATCCCATTATTTAAAAAAATAATAAACGAACTAAACTTTACGAGCCAAGCTTATTTGACCTTTTACTTTGCTCGTTTATTAAACAAGCCTAAAAATATACTTTGTATTCGTTTATTTACCTAATGAGTCAAGTTTAGCTCGTGAAAAGCTTTGTTCATTTACAACCATAAGTGGAGGTCGCGGTTGTAAACAGGTACCTGTGTCCAACCTATTTAAAGTTAATTATAGTTGAATTTGCAAGATCCAACTTATTTAAACTTATTTATTAATTTAGATGGGCTTAAACGAGTTTTAAATTAGTGTAATTGGACAAATTCATGGTTTTGAATTGAGTTTGTCATCTCTAATTATTGATAGGAACGTACGTTTCAGTAAGAGGCTCAACAAGAATTATAAACAAAGCCTGCAGGATGCAGTAGCGCATGGGAATGCCATAAACCGCGTGATGAGGCTGCTGCACCTGCATATAACATAGAGTATATGTTCAATAAGAAAAACAAAAAAAGCATATTTAAAATAAATAAAAAAGAGCAGTCTAATCTAAAATTTCTAAGCTCCCAAAACGGCCATTTTACAATCTTTCATGAGAAAAATGACAAATATTTTCTCTCTCTACTCACCTTTCCCCTAAAATTGTTCTTTAAGCTGTACCATTGTGACTGTCTCATATAAATCATAAACTACTACTGATTCTAGGGAGGCTTTCCTGAACAATAGCCTCTAAAATAATGTCCTGCTATTAACCATAAAAATTGCATAAAAAGCTTTGGAGCTTTTAATCCAACTTTTTTTTTTTTGCTTGAATCATCTGGAATTGGCCAAAATAGCTGTTTTAATACCCTATATACCGCTAGTGCAAAGGTAATATTTATACTGTTTTAGCACTTCATCTTGGATCATGAGGTAATAATCATAATACATGTAACAAATGTGAAGATAAATTAAATAAGTGCATTTAGAAACTCACCCATGAATTCTTTAATTTCGTCATGTTTGTGCTGAGCCAAAGAGCCTGCCAGTAGTATTAATCAACTTTTCAGTCCAAGCCAGGGACACCTTCACTCTCTAGAAAGGTTATCGACAGAATTAAGGGAAGTAACTAACCTCTGCAAATGGATGCCAGACAGAGTCTCCCTGCTTATCATTCCATAACAGATAACAGACACCAAAAGTTCTGCCCTCTAAACACAATTTCTATTCAGATATCAGCATTAATAGGTGAAGCTCCAATGATTCCAAGTTAAGAGGGGTACACTTTCAATATAATTAAACAAAAGCTTGCTTGCATCTGTCAAAAATTCACATTTTCTATTTTCTTATATTTTTTTTTTATAGGCAATCCTACACTTATTAACATAAGCACTTGAGAAGAGTTAAAAAAATATAGAAATATACATCCAAAGTAAAAAAAAAGTGTCACAAAAAATATTTGAAGCAAAGTTTTCCAATTGCATAGAAGAGTTTCATGCAACGGCAATGGACGGGTCCTGCTCAATTTCTCTGCGGGATGCTTCCCAGAGTCGTTGCTCAATACCCAATTTTCTCAGCTCCATCAAACCTTGCTCAACTGAAACATAATCCACTCACCATAAGCAAACAAGCAAGCAAGTAACACCAGATGACGAAAAGGGAATGCTGTATTGCACATGATAACCAAAAAAAAATACTCAAATCTCAAACAAAAAAAAACAAAAAAAATTTATCAGCAAAAGTCAGCTGTTAGTTGTTAAATTAGCACCTATGAGAGTTAGCCTCCTCACCCTTGCAAAGCACCAAGTGCTTGCCTGCTAATTCAACTCCCCTTAGGAAGAGTTGAATCCATGACCTCCCCCTTAGGACTAACTAAGCCCTTATGAGAGTTATGGTGGCCAACTTACTCAAATCTCAATATAACGATTGCAGTTATAAAGCTGTGTCATGTTTGACTTCCCAATTAGTATGGGCAAAATATATATTTTGACCGGTTTCTAATTTATTGCTCAGAAGAACAGCCACACCATGAAAGCTAACGGATCTCCATAAATCACATTTCTATTACTCAACCTTACAGGATACACAGTTGGTACTCCCCAGCTTAATAGCATAAATTTTATCAATACATCACGTTTTGTATACTTTGTCCCAAAATGTGAATTGGGCCATTTTAATATTACCTCACTCAGGAATTAAATAACTCAATGTGTTTAGAAATACCTCAAATATCTACAAAATTTACTTAATGAAAAATTAAATTTGATCATTGCTTTTGAAACATAGAATTATCTGATCTAAAATTGTGAGATTCACAATCTATTCTCCTTGTATTGTTCCAATTTTATCAGATGTGCCCAAAGGGACAAGAGATTCAAAATATATTCTATTTTATGCCAACACAAAATTTAAGAATAAGTCATTTACAAATTTAACATTATTTTCCATTAGTCAACTCAAAATGAAATAATTCCATCTGCACAAGCAAACAGACCTAACTTTTTTCAAGAAACCAACTTGCTCCTATTATCTACAGGTCACATAAATAAATACACACATACATATACAAAATAAGTAGGCTGCAAATAAACTGAGCGATTAATATTAGTGTGTTAAGTAAATGTGAGTGTGTTAGGTGAGTAAATGTGAGTGTGTTAGGTGAGTAGATAGTGGAAATATATAGTGGTAGATAGTGGGATTATATAATATGTAAGTGGTATATAATGGGTTTAATGGGTTATGATGATGTTTGTAAAATCTCCTATATAAGGAGTGTCATTTGGTCTTGTAAAATCAGTATATTGATATCAATCAATATTATCAATACATAAATTTCCTACATGGTATCAGAGCTATAGGTTAGCTCTTGGTGATCTTCACCTTCCGGCGGGCGGCAACCTTGCCTTCACCGCCCGCCGGACCTCAACCAAACTTGAACATGATGTTTCTTTTGCTATTGTGAAGATATTTTCGGGTCATTAGAATGTGGTTTGTTCACAATCTGGTGGCTCAGATTTGTGGGCTCTGACCAGTTGGTTTTGCTCCTCTACCCAAACACCTGGGGGTAAGTGAGCACGTTTCAGATCTATCTTAAGCTCTGTTGGAGGGGGGATTTGATCTTGCTGTCCATATTTTGTGTTAACGTTCATCTCCAAGCAGTGGTGTTTGAAGACACCAAAGACAAGCTCTACTTGCCTCTCATTATGCTGATAGCCTTCTCCATTATCATCATTGTCAAAGTGAAGATATTTTTAAGGCACGATGAGATGAAAATACTTGAAGAAGTAGCTGGCTCTTTTCTGCGATTCATGGTTGAATCTGTAGGAGTTAAGAACTATGTTGGGGCTTGCTTATGCATTTGCCCTACCATGATTGCAATCATAGCAGTCCTCTCTCCTCCTTTGGATGCTGATGAGGTCCTTGGCAGATTTTTCAAATCTGTCTATGAATCGATTGGTGGCTATTTCACAGCTACAAGAATCCAGAACTGATGGGGCTGTGACTCGCGATGGAGGGAGTAAGATTCTACCATGCACTTGTGGATGGGGGGAATTAATTGCTCCTGCTTGTTTGCCTCTTTACTCTATTATTTTCCCTATGGTCTGTTTATAACTATATAGCCAATAGATGATGGTTACATATATCCTGTAGTAGGAATCTTATGCATATATAGGTAGTTTTGTTGCACAGTCAACTAGATGTGTGATTTTCCTTGTTATATGCCACAGTTTCTTTCTTCAATTTCTCCTCATATTCTTCATCAGTGGCGGCATAATCATCCATATCAATTACTTTAAAGCTTGCTTTTTCGTATCTCGCTTTACCTTCCTCAGCAAGTGCCTTGGCGAATCCTTCTGCGGTACCAGTCTGTGTGGTTCTGTCTGGGCAGCTAGCTGTAAAGTGAGGAAGTGATGTATGGCAACGTGTATGGTGCTGAGAAGGTTTTTAGTGGAGATTGGTTTTGATTACCACATGGTGCTTTTTGGGGCCCACGGTTTTTCTTAAATACCAAAAGTTGTCAAAAATGGACAGGTTGAAGAGGGCAGTGACTGCATTTTCTTGAATTCTTGGGTCGTGGGAACCAAGTAATGTCACCAGAAAGGGAATTGCTCCTGCCTCGGCAATTAATCTGCGATTATCCATTCCCGTTTTTTTGCAAGTAACCGAAGCTCATAAGCTACTTGCCTTTGGATATCTAGAGATTCAGTCATCAGTTTGCCCACTAGAAACTCTGCTGTCATTTTTTGACAGCATCGTTGGCTGTTTTTGTGGTGGAAATGTGATCGATTGCTTTCTCACTCGTCTTTCTCTTGCTGTTGCTTCTCTCCAATCTTGAAGAAGATGAAGATGTTGTACCATCAATTACAGGGAAATTGTTCTCCTGACACCATTGATGGACCAAACACTTGAGTGCATAATTGGCTGTCGGGCACACCTTTTGATGGCACGCCTTTTGATGGCTCGACTTTTGATGGCTGTCGGGCACACCTTTTGATGGCACGCCTTTTGAGGGTGCGACTTTTATGGGTCCGACAAGACTCTGTAAACTGTCCCGACTTTGATTCCGGTTAGCTTCTATATGGGTCCGACAAGACTCTGTAAACTGTCCCGACATTGATTCCGGTTAGCTCTTATATGGGTCCGACAAGACTCTGTAAACTGTCCCGACATTGATTCCGGTTAGCTTCTATATGGGTCCGACAAGACTCTGTAAACTGTCCCGACATTGATTCCGGTTAGCTCCTATATGGGTCCGACAAGACTCTGTAAACTGTCCCGACTTTGATTCCGGTTAGCTTCTATATCGGTCCGACATGACCCAGTAAACTGTTTTCTACAACGGTCCGACATGACCCAGTAAACTGTTTTCTACAATGGTCCGACATGACCCAGTAAACTGTTTTCTACAACGGTCCGACATGACCCCGTAAACTGTTTTCTATAACGGTCCGACATGACCCCATAAACTGTCTTCTACAACGGTCTGACACGACCCTACAGTGTCTCCTATCCACTTTTATTTTATTTGTCAGATTATTTTCCTGGTTTGTTACTTTCTCTCCAAACTCAAGTTGGTTAGTCCCTACCCTCCTTGAGTTTGAGGGGGGCTATTAGTGTGTTAAGTAAATGTGAGTGTGTTAGGTGAGTAAATGTGAGTGTGTTAGGTGAGTAGATAGTGGAAATATATAGTGGTAGATAGTGGGATTATATAATATGTAAGTGGTATATAATGGGTTTAATGGGTTATGATGATGTTTGTAAAATCTCCTATATAAGGAGTGTCATTTGGTCTTGTAAAATCAGTATATTGATATCAATCAATATTATCAATACATAAATTTCCTACAATTAACAAACAACACAGGATTGGTTGTGGATGGTTTGGTTTGTGTTCATTTATTTAGTTAATAAACCAAGCTTGAAATTAATAGCAAGCCTAAACTGCCAAGGGCCAAAGATTGGCTCACTAGCCTTGTGACCAAACTACGGTTTAAGTAAACACTCTCATAAACTAAGGGTCCTAAACAATCCAAGCATATTCGGTTCCAAGAAACCAAATGACACTATCCAGTTCTTTTTGTCTTCCTGGCATCACCTACTGTCTTCCTCTCTGTCTTCCTTTCATCTATTTTCTTCTTTCATATTGTTTTCTCTATTCTTATTCACCCCTAGCCTAGAGAAAAAAATTGATTGTTGAAAATAGTCTTCACATGATTTCAGACGGCAACATCAAGGAAGAGGCTCCAGAAAATAGAGGCCCCTTTCTCTGTTCTCGTATCCTTCTTCAATGCTGGCACTTGGCATCATTGTTACATAAGAATGCAACTGTGGAAAAAAGGTTTCTGGTTATGCTTGAATAATTTAAGATTGGGTTACCCTTCATGTTAATACTAACCATGCTGAGCACTAGCTAGCCTAAAACAACATGAACCAAGCATAGGCAAGCTTTTTGTCCTTTCCTCTCTTCTTCTTCTTGTTTTATTTATTTATTTATTTATTTTTTTTGAGTGTGTGTGTGTGGTTGGGGGGAAGGGGGTGGTGGGAATTAGAGGATTCAAGTGCCTAATTTGAGTACGGGGTTGGACACATATTGTCATATCCAATAGACATGGGTACATTGAGAGAAATGTAAGAGTCTATGTAACACTAGGCATGGACTTGAAAAAATTGCTTCCAGAAAGACAACTTGAAAGTTTGTGTAACATGTAAACTGCACCACACACATCAGGTAATTAAGCTAAGGAAATTCCAAAGACAATGACCAATGCCCACCAAAAATTTTCAAATGGCATTGTTGAAACTAATGACTGATATCTGCACGTGAAGATGGGTTTAAAGTCAAGTAACAATTACCATCAACAGCATCATGTGAGGTTGGTGAGTGCCCGCTACAGCTAATCCAAAATTGAAGTCGTTCTTTGGCAATCTCCTCTTCTATACCATGGACTTCAGCTCTTCTCCAAAAATACATAAGCCATGCCTGTGCAAGTCAAAAGCGAAATTAACAAAACAAAAAATGCCATCAGGATTAGACATCAAGTTTAAACTAAGAAAAGGTTGCACAGAAATAATATAGTAAAAATGAAATTGTGCATAAAACTTAATTGAGGTCATTGTTTGACCAAGAATTCTAAACCATGAAGTTTTAACTCTTGCACGAAATTCTATGGAGGCAAGGGATGCAAATAGAGATGAAAAGAAAAAAGAAATCTGCATATGTAACACATCTCTTCATGACAAGGCATGCTGAATTTCCAAATCCTTGACAAGGCTGGTGCTGGATGGAACTCGCAACTTCAGTTTCAAAAATTTACTCTTTGGGATTCCCAGTTGAGATTCAAATTACGTCTGTCATTCATAATTGGGAAAAAAAATGAAATTGTTTCTATAAACCAAAATAAAGAAAATGAATTCACAAAATAAAATAACAGTAGATTGTGACCCCATAAAATATGCAACTTCAGTAAGCCATTGTAATAGTGTGAACATATTAATTAGGGTGACTCAGGTGGAAATAATGGCAAATAAGAGAGAAATCCCAGACCTCCTTGAAAAGAACATCCTCGGAATCTTCTGGACTCAGTTCTGCAGGTGAACAAAGACCTCAAAGTTATAACCAGTTCCCCCTGGATGATCCACAACACAACCAATAGAAAAGTTTCTACTAATTTTCAAATATTTGAGACTGCCTAACAGGAGAATAGAATGTTTCAATAATAAAAATTGGGGCATTCTGCAAGTGGGATTTCCAGTAGTCCACATCATATGATCACACCACATTATCAATAAAATCAAAGTACTTTCAGCAGTGTCTTGATTAGCAGAAACATGCCATGAAATAGAGAAAGACTTGCAAGTTGTAGAAACAAATTCATGTCCAGAGCAAGACCACAAAAGTGAGAAAAAATCAATTATTATATGATATGACCAAAGAATGAAGCAAAACCATGAAGAAGGATAAGCTTGCGATACTAATACAATACAACTTTTGCACAGAATTCCTCGTATCTGTCAGAGGTGATTGTTAAATTAAAATTCTAGCATTAGTGATGCAGGATGATTAGGAACAGCCACAATAGTAGGCTTTTGGGGCTGATTTTACACTGTTTAGGGTGCTGCAGGCTGCAGGAATTGAAGAAAGAAATAAAAAGAAAAGAAGATAGATCTAGGAATCACTCCTAGAATTCCTTAGGCATCACACCTAGGGTTTGATTGCATCACACAACCCATAAAGAAGCTTCAAAGCTCTCAACTTTTTATAAAAGATCAACTCTCTCAATCATAAGCATTACATGGCTTTATATAGGACTAGGAAACTTCCTAAACTAACTAGAACTAAAAAATGAAACTATTATAATATCTTAAGCTTCCAAAACTAATTTAAGATTAAATAAAAAAACATACTCCCTCCGTCCCAAAATAATGGTCCTTTTTGGGGAATTTAACTTTTTTTGGTAGTACAATTATTGTACTTTAAAAAAGTTAATTTTCCAAAATTACCCTTTGATAGTACTTTTTTTTGGAAATATCAATGTCATAATTGTACTTTTTATATTATTTATGAATTTAAAAAAAGGGCAAAATAGGAAATTTATATTATTTTTTTCCTTGATTTTTGAAGAGGGACTAATACTTTGGGACAATGAAAAATGGAATAAGGGACTAATATTATGGGACGGAGTGAGTAAATAAAACTCAATTAAATAACTTAACCCACCACAAGGCAACCCATACGGCCCATGTCAGCAAATATAAAATTACCAAAATACCCCTAACCTTAAAAATCCTAGAAAACGTAAAAATAATAATAAAATAAGACTTTAATAATACTAGAAACATAATTATAGAAGATTTCTATCAATTTCTCTATGAAATTATGCCAATGTGCAAGTATCATCACTTCTCTAAATTTAGTCTTCCTTGAATTTCTTATACTTTGCATCAATTAGCTTGCTCAAAAACTTTTGACAATCGAATCTCTTGATTGAGTATTACACCTCGCAATTGCGTCTCTACTTAATGATGGTAGTACTTTTTCTGGAATTTGGATGCATACATGGATTCTAATGCAAAATGCAAGGGTAAACTTCACTAAAGAAACCTAAAGCATGCAACATGAACAACATACCAAATGCATCCATAAACTTCGGATCACCAGGTGTCTTGATATCTGCATATGAAAGGAAAAAATAATAAGTACAAAAAAAAAAAAAAAACAAAAAACAAAAAAACAAAAAAACAAAACAAAAACAAAAACAAAACAAAACAAAACAAAAAACAAAAAACAAAAAACAAAAAACAAAAAAAAGAAGGTAAAATATGTATTTTGATACATTTATTGAATCTGTGGCTTTTTTTATCATTTCTGTTCCTGATTAACCACTAGACTTCCTCTAAGTCATAACTATAATAAATAAAATTCACTCTGATAAGAATAAATCAAACTAAGCCTCAGAGTCTCTTACCTTCCTTTTTCTTAATTTAGCAAGTTTATAGATGTTATTTTCTCGATCTTTACCATCTAGTATAAAGATCGTCATAGGCTTTTAATTTAGTATCTCTAATTGTTATTTTAACCTCCTTATTAGCCAACTTATATCCCTTAAAATTGTCCTCATTTTTATTATTTTGTCATTCTTTCTTTGTTTTTACTATGACTTGTATCTCATTACAAACTCTAAGACATTATCTTAAAGACATCATCATCCAATAAAGAAAAGTGCCACGAAAGCATCCAGAGAATTGACTATTCAATTGTTGGCTAGTGGACATGTATCCTCAAAATTGAAAAAAATAAAAATAAAACAAAAAAGAGATTCCACAACATAATGTATATAAATAACCGTACATGTTAAACTCAGTCATCTTGACCCAATTAAGCCATATCCTATGTTACTAAAAACACCAATACCCTAGCGAATTACGTATTACTACGAATGTTCGGAAACATGGTACACTTCCGATCCAAAATAATAAATCTAGTGATCTTAAGCGATCCCAAAAGTTAGGAGAAAAAAATTCAAATATACTGAAGGCTAGTTTGGCATGTACTAAATAAGCCAAAAAGTCAAAAAGTCACTATCTTATTTAAGTCACATCATCTTATTTAAATCACATCACCTCTCTAACACATCATATCAAACCCAACCCAAACCCACCAATAAGTCAAAAAGTGCACTTTTTTAGGACATCCCAAACCAACCCTGAACTAAAATCTAAGATGAGTTTAGTTTTGACAAGACAAAACATAAAAAAATGGGCCATAATGTTCATAGAAATATTTTGCTACATGAAAAAAAATAAAATAAAATTTACATTTTATTGGATGCCTAATAGTCAAAGGAAAATTACTATAGAAGTACCTTAAATTCTCAAGCGTAATATATACAATATTTTAGAGCATGTGGTGTACCACGTTCCCGTTCCACGTACTGGAACGATCCATGTTCCAAGTAACATAGGCCATATCCCAACTTTTTGGGACGGAATGCCACGCTCAAATGATGAAAATATAATATGGAATGCAAAACAAGAAAATGAGACTGGAAAAGTGAAAGCTAAATAAATTTTATAAGGATATTTGCACGGGGTGAACCCATGTTTCAACAACTTTAAATTTGCCCACTTCTCTTTAATATTTCATCCTAGGCCCTATATTATCCACCTACATTGTGTTCTCACTGTTATCATCAATCAATAACACGCTAATTGGAGTCACTACCCATTTCCAGCAATACAGTTCAGTACGTTACAATGAGAGACATATCGGCACAAGTATTTTACTTATAAAATCAGTTAGATTAATGTTCAGAGAAGAAACTGATGGAAGGATAAACAAGAGTAATCAGATCAAAAGGGGCCACATGTGACACACTTAAACATAAGTGATAAATGCAAATACGAAGATAATTAGGGAGGGCCAGTGCAGAAAAAGTACATATATTTTTTTTTCTATATTCAAGAGACTGCTGATTTGGGACACTAATTTTGATGAAAGGGAAATCCCAGGTAAGAACAACTAAAATCAATTATCAAAAACATTGCAACACATGCAACACAAGTGCCTCTTTTTAGAAAGGACTCATATTCATAATTACAGGGCAACCAGTAGCAGTTTTGAAAAGGAACCACAAACTGCAAGGGACATTATCAATTAAAGCAGGCATCAGCCACAAAGCATGTCAGCAGCGTGTACAAGACAAACCTGAAACTGATGATCGAACTGCATTTGCACGCCATTGTTGTTCCAATACAAGCACAGTAGCATCCTCAACCTTGGAAAGAGCAATATGGAACATGAGAGTAGGTATAGCAACACTTTCTGAAAATAAATACTACAATATCATAAACACTGCAATTAAGAACTTGAAGAAGAAGAAGGGTGGTAGATTATGAAGCATGTGTTTTTCGAAAAACATGTCGTACCCATACCGGGTACTTACTGGCGTATGATACCTCGTATGGTACTTCTGCATACGTACTGGGTACACGAAATACGTACCCAAATTTTTTCTTCTTAATTTTTGGCATACCTAGACGTACCTAGTATATCCCCAAGCCGCACCGTACCTCAATTATTACAGAGATAAAACTCATTTAACTAAACTTCTTTTTTATTTTTAGTTTTATGCCTACCATGATTTTAAAATTAAACTATGGTTTGTGACTTATTTAATATATTGACATTTAATTTTGATATATACCTTTACTTTTGGCATTAAATGTTAATTATAGGTTGGATCTTAACAAATTAAACCATTTAATTAATTTTTACATTACTCTAAATTAAAAATAAATTTTTTTTTACAAGCCGTACCTGCACCCTACTTTTTTTGAATTTTACAGTATCGACATACCCGTATCGTACCAATACCAATACTCATACCTGTACCCGCACTTCATAGGTGGTAGAGAATCTTGCAGAAAGTAATAAGAGTATTATTTGATGTTGAAGCTTGGCCAAGCAAATGAATTTCTGTTCTGGAGACCTATAGACTATGATTCTGGTTAAAATTATGGATTTATGAACTTAAGAAGCTGATGTCACAACCGCCGAATGTAAGGGTGGACATCTGGGTCTCTTGTCCACTGGTAATGTCCTCCAACCTGAAAAGCTCTCTAGATCTCCACTTCGGACATCCAATTTGGTAGCCAAACATCAAAGGCCTCCGATTCTGGACACCTTGTAGAAAAATGACCATATCTCTCTCTCTAGAAAACTAGAAATCAAGCACCATTTGTTGCTTTAGCAACTAGACTAATAGTTCTTTCTAGTGGTATAGGGCTTGCAATTCGAATCCCTCTTAGTAAATACATTTTCAACTCAAAGTGAACCCAAAACTGATGTCTGCAACTTTGTTATCCAGCATGTTGAATCAACTTTGAAATTGTATCACTCCTTCATTTGAACTCCAATATAAACCCATGACCTATGGATTTAAAGCTTAAGATGCCTAACTTCCAATAGAATTGGTCTCAGTATGAATCATAGCATTTTGAGAGTGAAGAGTTATTATGACTAAATGAGCCATATGTTATTCACCTAAAAAAAAAAATGAGCCGTATGTCTGAGCACAGTGGTGATGGTGACTTGAGTGGTGGTGTTATAGCTGAAGGGATTGATGAAACCATGATGGAAGGAGAATCAACTCCTTTGAAAGGTGGAGAAGCAAACATTATCAAGGGATTAAAATCAAAAGAAGCACAAAGAGAAGATCCAAATTATTAAACTTGAAAGTCAAACAGTCATGTTTAAAGCCGACTAACATGTGGTTTGAGCTGTGTTTAATTGTGCCTATTTCCTCTCAGGTTGCAAGAGGTTTTCTGTTTCTTTGCCCTAGCCTTTTGGGCTTGTGAGTGGCTTTTTTGGAAATCCCCTTTGTGAGGTAATGGCTTCTTAGCACATTTGTTGGGTGCCCGTCAGGATTGCGTCTAAACTTTCCTTGTATAAGTTTTCTTTTGGGTAAATTAAGGCCAAGTTTGGCTATCCTAAATAAGTACACACTTTTTATCTTTTTTATCTTTTTTCCATCACATCATCTCTCTACTTTTCTGCACATCTTTTCGTAAAAAGACAAAAAGTACACTTATTTAGGTCTTCCCAAACAACCCCTAAAACTGATGAACAGCATTATCTGAAGAATGAACGATAAATTGAACATATATTTTTGATCTTCTGCTCAAAAGGAAACCTTCAAGGATGCAAGCTCCTTCAAGCCCATTTCAACTGAAAGCATACTCTCAATAATTCCTTCTCCAGTTAGATCATTCAAGTCCTGAATGAGTTTGCTCCTCTCAGGATTTTCATCACCTGCTCAACATTGTAGATACAAACATGATTGAAAGAGATGTATAATAATGTAAAAATATTTCTTTATCAAAGAATATGACATTCACATGAAATTTCAACGAGAAATTGCAGCTAACCTTTCTCCAAGCATTCCTCTTTAGCCATTTGTCCCGCAGAAAGGACAACTTCCAAAGGAAGAGGTGCTAAAGATGACCAGTACTCATGCTTTGATGCTGCAATATCTGCACAGATGCCTAAAGAACAAAGAACCATTGTGATAAAATAAATCTCATCTGAGAGGATAAAGTGTGAAAGGAATTCACTCAATCAAACTAAAACAAATAAAGACCAAGAAGGTGTCAACAGGACCTCGTCAATTCCAGATAACTTCACAAAATGCAGAACTAAATTGAAAAATATGCACACAATATTTCTTAACCCCCACACCCAAGTATTATAAAGTTCAAGGGTGAGTACATAGACAATTGAACAAAAGAAGAGCACTTTGGTAAAATATTCAATGCTTTTGACAGCATGTTTTGAGAGATATAAGATTTGATGGCGTAAAAAGCTTCATACAGTCTATACATGTAAACTGTCATAATTTGTAGAAGTACACAAGACAAAACAACACGACTGCACTTTTTTTAATCTTAACTACTTAGGGTTGGTAAAATGAACATTTTAAAAAAAAAAACAGACGAATTAATAATTAAAGATGAAAATGAGCAACCATAATTGCAACATGTAGATTACCATGTCGTGCAGCTAAACCCCAATAGCGTGCAAGCCAACACCGCTTAAGAACAATTTCCTCCTGCAATGTAATATGCTTGTGCAATTAATCTGAAAAGAATGACAGTAATGGGCTTCAAACAACTATGCAAATACATACCATTTCACCCTGGGTTAAAACCATCCTTTGTGTCATAGAGCGAAGAGCTCTAACTTCAGCTTCAGTTCCCTGAAGCTGGTCTACAGCAGCTGCAGCCTCAGTTTTCACTTTCTGTTTCAAGCAAAATATCAAAGCATAAAATTATAATATGCAACAGTAGTGGAAGACCCAATAAAATAAGTACAGAAAGATAAATTAATAATTGCTTTGTGGCAGCATACTTACCTCAAGGTCTAAGCGGAGGGAGGCAATTTCCTCATCTACCCCGTCTCTTGTTTGTTTTACATCTCTAAGTGCAGCAGCCTGTGAAAATAAATTATCTCTATGTTATGCTTAAAGAAAAGAATGCAGAAAAATTTGAATACCATGCCATATACAAGATGAAAGATTCCAATAGGTTTGTGAAGTCAAGAACACCAAGTCAACCCGATATGTAAATACGAATTTCAACTTTTCCCCTCAGATCATAGCCTATGTAAAAAGCTGAGTTTATCCCCATCCAAAGGCAATAAATTGAGAGGTTCACTGGCAAACGATTACATTCAAAATGAAGAAACAACTCGAATGTCCCACCTACCTCTCTTTGACGGAATGCAGCTTCCTTTCTGCGAGTGATTAACATGAGACGTCATTAATCAAATGAAACTACAATCAAACATTAGACACAAACAGGCAGATGTAAGATACATTTATTAACTCCAGCATACCTATTCAACAATTTTGCTTCTAAAGATACTCCTTGTCCAAGAGAAGCTACCTGATGAATCAGAATCAAGCAGCAAAGTTTCAGCGTCACATTGAGAAAGAGCTGGTTATTGGTAGGAATAGATAAAATCCATTCATCTCCTAATTATCAATGAAAAAGTATCTTATGGGCAATAAAATGTTTTCTTAGAAACGTAATTGCCATGCTCATTCAACAGATCTCATGTGATAAACTCAAGTAAACTATTTGCTATGTATTGGAGGGAGTTTCAGCCTAAATTCAAAAAATTGGGACAAAAATAAGGAAAACCTCAAAAGTCAGACAAGTCAATCATAGAAACACTAATATAAAGGAATTAATAGAAAATACATTAAAGAAAAAATGTCAAAGTGAAATGGAAGATCATCGCACTGAAGGGTGGGGATAATCTATCACTGCCAGAACCATAGACTAATAAACAATTGTTTCAAAAATTTCAGGCCTAGCAATAATACCCATTTGCGAAGTAATAAAGAGATCTACAAGCATGCCTGTCACAAAAGGAGGAACCCAACATGTAAAATAATGGAATGAAAGATTCCTAGTTAGAAGCTAAGCCATATTCTTACATTCTGATGCGCAACAAAAGATAATAAAGACATAACCTGTTTCTCAATCTCCCTAGCTCTAGCTTCTGCTTCCTCATACCCCTGTTCTGCAATCCTGAGCTGTAAAACAGAATTTAAACTACATGTTACTTGCTATAGATAGCATGTTTGAACTTTAAACAAGCTACATCATTTAGGGTGTGTGTGGCTTATTTATTGGGGACCAAAAAAAAATAAAAGCAAAAATACAAAAACAAAATTGCACCTTTTCAATAATATTCTCATTTTCTTCTTGCAGCATATCAAGCTGCAGAATGAGCAGACATTAGCATGACAAGAGAATCTTCAAGCATAGCAAAACATAATATCCTCTTCTTTATATCTCTAAACAACAAAAAAGAAAAATATGCATACACATGTTAATTTTGGCACGTTGACAGAAATTTATAAAGTTGATACATGTGATTAACGTACTTCATCACGAAGGGTAGAAGCTTCCTGTTGATCCCCTGTATCTTTCAAGTACATTTGCCCCATATCTGATGAGAATCTGCAATTTATATCAGTAGTTATATTCACCCAATCCAATAAAAGAACCATATCAAAGACACACTATTGCATAAGCACCAGTATCACTCAATATCGGTCAACCTAGAAAGCTCACACATGAGCACATGCAAGTGGGCGTACACATGGACATATACAGGTATTTCCTATGGTGAGAAACAAGACGTCAAATCTATTCCAACGATTCATGAATTTTTATTTATTTTTACTCAAACCAATGGTTTTAGCAAATGCTGCCACTTTTACGAGTGCAATTTTCCATCGCATATGTAATGAGTATGCAGTCATAATTTGTGTGTGGGAACCCATATTATTCTTTCTTTTTACCTTGTCTCTTTTATCCTATAAGTAGGAGGATCAATTGTGGTAAAGGCATTGGAGTCTTCACTGATGTTCTACTAGGTGGTACTGCAGGAGTTGTAGGAATAAACATTAATGGCCTTCAGCTGATGTGAGCGGAATGAAGGATTTTCCTCTACAAAGTTCTGTGCTAACTAATTAAAATACAAGAAAATCCAATTAGCCTTCTTGTTGAACTACCATCATCACCTCAAACAAGCTTTATATAGACATAAATTGAAGAACTATAAGAATTAAGCCTAACCATCCATGCTTAAAAATCTGAAAACTTTCACAGAGCAGTTTAATTCCTTTTCTTTCTTCTTTTTTTTTTTTTTTTTTTTCTGACTTCCTTTAAATTTAAAGCAACATCGACAACCACAACACAATCCAGACTACGGTGAACCTGCATTATTCTCTCTCTCTCTCTCTCTCTCTCTCTCTCTCTCCCCTCTCTCTCTCTCTCTCTCAGGAAGGAAGCTGTACTGAAGTAGAACAAAAACTAAGATCACAACAAATCATAACCAGGAACTGCAATTCAGAAAAGAAACAAAAAATAAATAAATAAATAAATTCCAATCCCAAACAGATCTGCTGTTTTGCTCGAGACAAAAAAGCTACTGAAAAATTCAGTTGCACAAGGAGTCCAAACAGAATTTGTGGTTGATTTCTCAAAATTCAGCATAATACACATATGTTGATGAAATATAAGAATTAAGCATAATCATCCATGCTAAAAAATCTGAAAACATTCACAGACCAGTTTAATTCCTCAGTTCTTTTACTGTATTTAAATTTACAGCAACATTCACAACCACAATCCAGACTACTATGAACCTGCATTACTCTTTCTCTCTCACAGAGATTAGGAAGCTTATGTAAACTTACACACCATCCACAATACAATGAACCTGCATCTCTCTCTCTCTCTCTCTCTCTCTCTCTCTCTGTGAGATTAGGAAGCTGTACTGAATCTAGACAAACGTTGAATTGCAATTCACGAAAGAAAAAAAAATCCAATCCAAAACGGCTCTGTTGTTCCCTCGAGACAAAAAAACAAAAAACTACTGCAAAATTCAGTTGCACGAGGAATCCAAACACAATTTCGCGGTTGATTTCTCAAAGTTCACTCCAGGAAAGAGTTAAAACACGATAAAAAGCCACAATAAAGAAGAAAAAAAATATAATGTATCAAAAATAATCACGCATAAACATCAAACTCAAATAGCAATCAAAACACAACTCAAGCGGACTGAAAAAATAATACCGCAAGGGAAGAAGATCTAGCAGACAGAATCGAAGAATTATAGTTACGGCCGATGATATTGTAGTTGTCATCGTCGTCTTCATCTTCATCTTCATCTTCATCGCTGTTGTTAGCCGTTTGAGAAGCCATGACCTGAGCGAGCCTGACGGAGGCGGCTTTGGCGGCGAAGGTCTGATTGCGCTTGAAGGTGGAAATGCCGGTGGCGGAAGAAGAGCGAGAGTGGTGGTGATGCGACGGCGACATTGCCGGAGAGGAGGAAGCGGCGGTGGCGCTAGATTCGCTGCTCCACTGGCGAACGTAGAGTTGACTCTGAAGAGTCTCGGTTCGTCTTCGGTCCATCTGTTTACAGCAAATGATCTCGGTCTAGATCTTTGGGGGGTGAAGAGTAAGAAGAGGAAAGGCACAATTCAATGCACAATAATATCTGGAATTTTATCTATTGAGAGAGAGGGAGAGAGTCACAGTCGGAGAAGTAGTCAAGGTCGCAAATTGTCTGTCTGTGTACTCTCTCACTTGTCTCAATTTTAATAAATAAATAAATAAATATTAAAAAATTATTATAAATTACTACATTATTTTTTAAAATTTTATACATTTTTTTATAAAATTTACAAAATTATTAAAATAACTTATTCACTGCTACGTCAAACCGCTTTGCGTTTGCCCCATCTTCTTTTTTTTGGGTAAACTATCAATAGGTCCTACTTGGGAGACTTATTACCCAATAGGTCCTACTTTGAGACTTATTACCCATTAAGTCCTATTTGATATAATTTATTAAGTGATAAAGACAAATTTTATCAGTCTTTTTTTTTATGAATAATTTTATAGTGATAAATTTATCAGTCTCTTTTTTTATGAATAATTTTTTAGTGATAAATTTATCACTCTCTTATTTTTATAATGTTAAATTTATTAGTTAGACCTGTAGGTAAATAAGTCTAATGAATAGGACTAATTGTTAAGTACCCCTTTTTTTTCTTGGTTACAACGGAAATGGCGTTTGCCCCATCTTCAATAACTTTTTTTTTGTTTTTAATAATTTATAATCACATCATACTTGTTGAAGATATGAATTATTTTTGTGATTTTAAAAATTATAATATCTCTTATTAGTATTTTTTTATTTAATATAATTAATAAAAAATAAAATTTAAAACTATTTTTTTACATAACAATAAAAATTATTTAAATTATTTATTTAAAATATATTTTTAATATAATTAAAAATTATTAATTAGGTTAATAATTTATTAATAAAAAGTATCATTTTCTAAGCGATTAGAAATTTAAAAATACATAATGTAATTTTTAAAATTATATAGGATAGTCTGCATTTTAAAGAAAATTTAAAAGATGCATTGGTAATTTACTTTTTTTTTTTTCTTTTAAAGTTTTCTACTCTAAAGATCTAAGAAGCAAAATATTTCTTACAAAATTCAAAAATAATTCATTAAAGATAAATAAAAATAAATAAATTTCTTTTTTTTTTTTTAATCTTTAATGGACTGATTATTGGTGAACTTTTTTTCACATTCATTTATTTTTTAAATTTTTTTTGGAGTTTTCTAATTTAAGTAAGACCTAAAACTATTTGGGAAAAGCACCAATAAATCCTAAATTTGGGAATGTTAACCCATTTAGTCCTGAAGGTTTTTTGTTTGACTAATAGATCATATTTCCCAAGAAATTTACTATAGGCCTTTTTATGATTTCCCTTCTTTTCAAACATCAAACATTATTCATCAAACATTAAACATTAGCAACGTCAGAATTTGTAGGAAATCAATGTAATGATTTTATTGATTGATATTTTTACAATGGAGAGAATGAACTCTCTTTTATAGAGAGAATATGATACAATGGAGTAATCAAATTAGTGGAACACTAAACTAAATTAATGGAGCACTCACTAAACTAAATGGAGCACTAAATATAGCACTCACTTACCACTCACCTATAGCACTAAACCTAACACACTATCATCCACCTACCATATTTGGTGGAGTTTTTACATTTACATTAAACATTACATTAAACACATTCAACAGCCCCCCTCAAACTCAAGGGGGATAGGAACTAACCAACTTGAGTTTGAAGAGAAAGTAACAAAACAGGAAAAATAAGCGGACAAATAAAATAAAAGTGGATAGGAGACACTGTAATGGTCGTGTCAAACCGTTGTAGGATAGGAGACACTGTATGGTCGTGTCAGACCGTTGTAGAAGACAGTTTATGGGGTCATGTCAGACCGTTGTAGAAAACAGTTTACTGGGTCATGTCGGACCGTTGTAGAAAACAGTTTACTGGGTCATGTCGGACCATTGTAGAAAAACAGTTTATTGGGTCATGTCGGACCGTTGTAGAAAAACAGTTTACTGGGTCATGTCGGACCGTTGTAGAAAACAGTTTACTGGGTCATGTCGGACCGTTGTAGAAAAACAGTTTACTGAGTCATGTCGGACCGTTGTAGAAAAACAGTTTACTGGGTCATGTCGGACCCATATAGGAACTAACCGGAATCAAAGTCGGGACAGTTTACAGAGTCTTGTCGGACCCATATAGGAGCTAACCGGAATCAATGTCGGGACAGTTTACAGAGTCTTGTCGGACCCATATAAAAGCTAACCGAATACCAGCAAAAAAGGTTGAAGAGAAGGCCAGTTGAATAAACAAGACTGTGTCATTGGCTGGTGACACCTCTTGTCTAAGCATTGATCCCAGTACTAGAGATGCTATTGAAACTGGTCCCACTGCAGGGTCCCTAGAGCTTCCAAGAACAGCATACACAAGAGGAGGAACAAAGCTTGAATATAGGCCAACAATGGGAGGCAGATTAGCCAGCTTAGCATAGCTGATTCCCTGGGGAATGGCTAAGCTAGCAATGGTAAGGCCAGAAACAATGTCAGATTTAAGGAGTTTGAAGCTGTAATTGGGACCCCACTCAAGTATAGGGAAGATGTATTGAGCTCCAAGACTGAATTTCTGCTTCAATGGCTGCCCTTTGAGACTTGATCCACGAATAACCAGCTGGAATAACCTGAAAGTTTGCACCATCAAAGACAAGGTCAATTGAACCCAGGTCGAGCAGCCAGTTAATGAACAACCTGAAATATGGCCTTGGATTAAAAGATGACTTCTTCTCCTCTGCATCTTTCTGAACAAGTCTCATAGTCACTCCCAGAACCTTGGGCAAAAGAGAGAGTTTGTTTGATCCCTGGTCCACCGGATAAAACTTTAAGATCGAAAAGACAAGTTTTGCATAGGTATCGATAGCAAGTTGAGCTAGGCAATCTGCCACTTGTTCAGTGAGTATTTGTCTAGTAGACAGCATCACTTCTGCCAAGGAGGCTGGTGTGGATGAAGGTTCCCCCAGAAGGACACCAACATAGTGGCTTGGGCAGGTGCCAGAGGGAGAAATATAGTGCTGCACCAGCCCACATGATAAGCCTGGATCACAGCTCAATAGGCAGCCCATAAGTTCTTCAACCAGAGAGGTATCCACATTGATAGCATTTAGAGCCATCCTTATTATCACTGGCAAGAATGTAAAGGGTGCGGGCAACAAGAGAAGCAGCAGCCTCTATGGCCGAGGAATTAATGTTTGACAAATTATCAAGGTGACTATGGTAGAATTGGTTGGTGAAGACAAAGTCAAAATCTTCTAAGACAACCCCAGAAATCTGAGAGTTCTCCCTCCGAAAAGCCATCAACGATGATGGAAGTATGCCAGGATTTGACGCATTTGCTTTCGAGATCTTAATGCCACTAGATTGAAGCGAGTCTTGGGCCAGTTGCAAGGCATTCAATGTTTCATTTGTGGCAGCTGAAACCTGTGAGGTATGAGCGAAAAATCTTTTGATTCCTTGACTAAAGCCCTTCCCAACAGATCCAATTTCCACAACAGTGGGAAGAAGACCTGCAGATGATGAAGATGGCAAGGGTGAAACTGATGGAGTTCTATCAGGAGGTTCAGCATCAAATTCACTCTTTGTTGGAGGCTGAACATCAGCAGATACTGCTTTTGGCATTGGACTTAATGCAGGAATATGATAAGAACCAGGTGCAGGTGCAGAACATGTGGAGGGGCTTGAGGTCCGGCGGGCGGCCAAGGCGAGATTGCCGCCCGCCGGTGAAACGAAAATAATAGGTTCTAAACATGCTCTGATACCATGTAGGAAATCAATGTAATGATTTTATTGATTGATATTTTTACAATGGAGAGAATGAACTCTCTTTTATAGAGAGAATAGGATACAATGGAGTAATCAAATTAGTGGAGCACTAAACTAAATTAATGGAGCACTCACTAAACTAAATGGAGCACTAAATATAGCACTCACTTACCACTCACCTATAGCACTAAACCTAACACACTATCATCCACCTACCATATTTGGTGGAGTTTTTACATTTACATTAAACATTACATTAAACACATTCAACAACGTCAGAATTATTTATCAAACATCAAACATTAGCAACGTCAGAATTATTCGTATAATGTCGGTGAAAACATTAGCAACCTTAGAATTATTCATCTAACATCAAACATTAGTAACGTCAGGATTATTCATCAAACATCAACCATTAAACATTAGGATTATTTATCAAACATCAAACATTATTCATCAAACATCAAACACAGATTCTCAACCAATAAACATTAGAATTATTTATCAAATATCAATCATTATTCATTAAACATCAAACATCAAACATCATATTTATTTTTAAAAAAATTGAAAACCGTCGGATCAACTTCTTCATTGTTTTTCTTGTGAGAGAAACACAAATTCTCGGGCACCAAACACAGAGAGAGATAGAGAGAGTTCAGATCTACACTGTATCTTTACCATAAAATAAGAACAAACTCTTAATAAAGAGTTCAGATCTACATCAAGACACCCAAGAACCCAGGTCTTTGTTACAGTCACATGAAACTTGAGTTTATCCTCTTCCCAAATTGCTCTGATCCATTACAACTTCAGGTAACTGTTCTTCCTTTTTTAAGTTGCAGCCTTCTTTGTGCTTCTTTTATGATATATATATATATACACACATATACATACATATCCACTTGTGATTTCGTTTCATCGGCCAGAGATTTGGGTGTGCAGAAAGGGCTGTGTAAGGTTGTTGAGGGGTCAAATTGGAATTATGCCATGTTCTGGCAGGTTTTGAAGTCGATCTATCGTATAATGATGATGTTGTTTGATGTGATGTTGTGATGTTTGATGTTGTTTTGATAATGATGTTTGATGTTGTTTTGATGATAATGTTGTGATGTTAAAAAAGGACTAAATGATTTACAAAAAAACATTCAGGACTAGATAGAGTAACATTTTCTAATATGGGACTTATGAGTAATTTTTCCAAAGTATTTTTACAATTTTTATTTAAAAACAAAAAAATCACTAAAACACAAGTTGCTAATACAGTATGTAACGGAAGCAACTTAGGCCTTGTTTGGGATGTAGAGAATAATTCAAAAAGCCAAAAAGTTACTCAAAAAGTCAAAAAGTTAACACTATTCACCAAAAGTCAACAATTACGGCTGCACAACTCCCAATTCAAATTTTTCTCTAAAAACTAATTTTTACAATTTTTTATTACACATTGTTCCATAAAAAGTCAAAAAATTAACCCAAACATCCATATTTTCAACCTCACTTTTTTAGTCAAAAAAGACAAAAAGTGCACTTATTTAGTCTTCCCAAACAAGGCCTAAAAATATTCATGTGAATGGAAGCAACTATTGAGTTATCAAAATCTATTTTTTAAAAAATAGATTCAAAAATTAGTTTTGTAAAAAGAAATGAAAAAAACATTCATTATTTTCATATGATTTTCTCTTCTTGGAGATAGAAATAATTTTTGATAATTCAAAAATATAGTTTTTATTTTTACTTTTGTCAAATTAATTTTTAATTTGTCAAAAAAAAATAGAAAACAATATCCGAAAACTCAACCAAATAGAGAAAATAATTTTACAAACTTGTCATATTTAGAACAAAAAAAATATAAATTTTATAAACTTGTCTAATATTAAAGGTCTCATATATTCAAATGTTGCATCTATTTCATTACATTTTATTTATTTTTTGTTTTTGTGGTGAAAACTTTTCAATAATGTGTAGTTGTGAAATAGGACTATCTTTGGAATAAAAAGAAAAATTATGTATATCGTGGAATAAGAAGTGGTTGTGAAAAGTATCTCATTCTTTAGAATTTTTATTTATTTATTTATTTATGAATAATGTTTTATATATATATATATCAATTAATGTATTAATTAGTATACTAATAGATGATATGGCATAATTTGAATAATTTTAGGTATTTGTAATTTGTATAATAGGGTGGGGTCAGTAATAATAGCATAACACTAGTTAATACACTAATGTGTATACTAATTGGTATATATAGTAGCATCGTATATTTATTTATTTGATGGGTTTGGGGAGGACTAGATTGAGGGAGGTATTATCGTACAACTATTAATTATATATTTTTATCTTAGCACACTATTTTGGCCTTTTTTTTTGGAAAGATGAATAAAAGTGAAAAGTTAATTTTTAATCTATTTTGAGTTATATCATTTCTTTATTATTTTATATATTTTTTTAATAAAGTTAAAAAATTAACTTTTAATTAACTTCTCAAAACAACCATTCATGATATAAAACTCCATTTAAAATGAGAAATAAATGGTGTCACTTTTCCTATTTCGGTTTAGATTCAAAATATTTGACAAGAAAAAAATTGTGTTTGTATGCCATTTACAAAATTTAGAAATGTTTTCATACAAAAATTTAAACATTATAATATTTTCAGTAGTTTGTTTTGTTCATCATGTATGGTTATGTTTGGCATGTGACGTTGATACTAAAATAGTCACAAAAAACAAAAAACAAAATCTATATCTATCTATTTATCTATCTATATATTATATAAGGAAGAGGAGATTTTTAAAAATATTGATTGTGGGAGCTCTAAACTCTTAAACCAATTTTGTTAATTTATTAATTTTTAAAGAAATTTTAAAAAAAAAATCTATTGGTTAGTTCCTTAAGTCCAAAAAAGAAAAAAACTCTAATTATCTATGGTTTTTAATTTTAAAATTCAAAACAATATGGTAAGTCAACCTCACCATTTTCAAAAATAATGTTGATCAAAACAATTCAAATAAAGAAATAATAAATACACTAATTATCTATGATTTTGAATTTCAAAATTCAAAATAACATGATAAGTCACCCTCACCCCACTCTCACCTTTCTTGAAAATAATATAAAACCTAAAACTTTAAAAACCTAACCAAATTAAAAATTCAATACAATTTTTTCTTTAAAATATTTAGTATTTGATCTTTTTTTCAGTCTGGCCAACTCCGCTGCAAATATAATGGGGCAAAAGTTAGTCTCTCACTTTCTTTGCCAGTAATGTAAATTTATTTTAAGTTTGTTTGTGTTTGTGTTTTTTTTCTTCTCTCTCTCTTTTTTTTTTTTTTTGTTCATAGATTTCTATTTTCATGTGAGTATTTTTTTTCTCTATATGATTTTTTTTCAATGTATTTTTTTTTCAACTAAATTGATAATAAAGATATATTTGTTTAGCTATTTTTGTTTTGGAGTTGTTTTCAAGTTTTTTATTTTTATTTTTGGGTGGATGTTTGTGTATTTTTTATATGTTTGTAGGACTTTTATTTTGCTTTTTTTTATTGTTTATATTGTTGTTATTATTTCTTTTGATATATGTAAATTCATAATACAGTTATGAGTTTTTCACAAAACAGGGCGCCTTACACTGTTCTTTATTATTTGGAAATTTTCAATTTTTTTTATTTGTAAGAAATTAAAAACGTTTAGTTGACGTCAATAAATAAAATTTTAAATAATGAACATTGTTCCATAATCTATGAATTTAAAAATAAAAAAAAATTTATCACCCATATATGGAATAAGAAAACCTTAAAAAAATTAATTTTTGATTATTTATTAATACCCGTGCATAGTGCGGTTAATTTTGCTAGACTGGAATTGCATAGTGGTTAGTGAAGGCGGTAAGCATGGAAACAATAAGGATGATGATGAGTTCGGCCAAAGTATTGTTTGGGCGAGTTTTAAAAGTGTGAATATTGCTTAAAAAAAGAGTAGATAATTTGGGTGATGAATTGATTTAGAAAACTAATATGTGGTTGAGACTAATAAGTTTACTATAAAAAATTGAATATGGATCATATATTATTTTTTATATATATAATTTTGGGTACTTTTATATAACTATCAGAAATTATTGTGATCACATATATTTATCACATATTACTTATCATCTGATGTATTATTGTTGTCTTATTGTAATGAGTTTCATTATTAATGTAGTGGTAAGACATCACATGACAAATAAAAATATGTTTTGTTATTATTCTTATTGATAATATATTTCTTTATTTATTTTTTATAATGTTCAAAAAACAATTTATGTTCATTATTAGTTTTTGTAGATGAGAAGTTAAGAATAAATTTTAATCAAATTTTAGTTACATCTAATTTGAGATTTAAAAAGAAAGTTCAAAATAAATTATATAATATTAAAATATAAATTTTTAAAAGGACAAGTTGGAGTAAATCTAATATTAAGCTCAAATATAATATCACAAGTTAATCCTAATTAATTTTTACGTAAATCTTATAATATAAGGCAAATTATAATTTTGATGTTAGACAAATTTTTAGACTTTACAAAACGTTAAAAAAAATTTAATATATTGGCAAATGTAATTTACTACTATCATATAATAAGTTAAAAATGTGAAACTCATAAGATGAAATATATTTATATTTTATCATAAATATATTTTTTGTGATTTATTTTTTAAATTTTACCAATTAAATTATGGCATATATTTGTTATTAAGAACAGTAACGCCCTCAAAATAATACATTAAACCCATCAACATTGGCATGCATTGATACAATGAATAAATATCATTCTATTCATTAGAGTATTTCTTTACAAAAAGTATTACATGTTAACAACAAAAGAAAATGACTATGGGCTTACAGCTTTCCAAGTTAACACTTGACTACAAAAAGAGAGTGCTAACTCAAATACACATTAAGCCCTTGGCTTGAAATTACATGTAATACATCACAAAATAACTACAACAAAAGTCTGTCTGCCTCTAGCTTCCCAAGCTATGTCCTTGGAGGTGGCACGCTACATGTACCTGAAAAATGATGTCCCATATAGGGTGAGCCACAGCCCAGTAGAAATACACTAAACCAACTATGAACAATAACTAAAAGATTAGCAGTTGATAAATGGTCAACACAGATGCATCCACTTGTATCACATTCCAATTTCATGACATTAAGCCCATGTTACATTTCGTTTCCCATTTCTTTTTCAACTTTGAGTTTGAAAATAAGGCTCAACACTTAGCCAAATAATTCAATGAGAATGCGACTCATCCTTAAAACACTTCCATACTTTACTGAAGACACACATTGTGGTGCTGTATCAACATAACATAGAAATACTTCTATATCTCACAATTGATAACGATATACATTTTAGTGCTATATCAAATCAATTTAAACACTTCCATAATCAACATTTGATACACATTGTAGTGTTGTATCAATGTCACACAAAACCCGGTTTAGAGGTCCATCCCCTATCTTCCCTTAAACCGTGGAGTACATCCCCTATCTCCTCC
>CM069912.1:125570786-125693786 GCA_036172215.1 Camellia granthamiana
GATTTTTCTTCTATCTTAGGACGCATGAAGCGCGACCCTGGGCGTGTTTTATCTCAGGACGCGTGAAGCGCAGCCCTGGACGGGTTTTATCTCGGGGCGCGTGAAATGTGACCTTGAGTAGTTTTGTCTCTATCTCGGGACACGTGAAACGCGAGCCCGAGCAGTTTTTCTTCTATCTCAGGACACGTGAAACGTGACCCTGAGCAGTTTTTATCTCAGGACGCATGAAGCGTGACTCGAGCGGTTTTGTTGTTTATCTTAAGACTCGCGAAGCACGGCCCTGGGCGGGTTTTATCTCGGGACGCGTGAAACGTGACCTTGAACGGTTTTGTCTCTATCTCAAGACGCCTGAAATGCGGCCTTGAGTGGTTTTTATCTCGGGATGCGTGAAACGCGAGCCCGAGCGGTTTTTGTTTCTCCATTTCTCAAGACGCGTGAAACGCGACCCTGAGCTGTGTTTTCTTTCCTCGTCCCGCGTTTTGGCACAGTCAGAGTGTGTTTTAGATCTTTTTGCATGGAACCTGTGTTGGTTTTAAGCTTGAAGCTGCTCATTCATATGTTATTATCTTGTTTGTTGCATCGGTTATTGCTTAGTGCATCATCTTACATGATCATGAGTTTTCAAAATAACCGGCTTCGCGAAGCGTGTGAGTCTAGCTTTCAAAGTTTTTTTCTGTACATATCATTTGCATCTTGCCCCTGAACTACGCTGGTTTGATTCCTTACAAAGGGATACGTAGGCAACCCTTGGGTTCAACCAACTATATTTGCATTTTTTTTGTTTGCCCGAGTCTTACGGCCTTGTCAAAATGGGTCGTCCTCGGGCTTTGACATTCACTCACATCATGTCATGTCTTCGAGCTCTGTCAAAGAGGGCAAACTGTAGACACCCTATTTTTGATAGCCCTTATGACTTTAACGTCACCACTTACACGCCCAATGATGAATGTGCGTATGCTTGTCAAGTGCTTGAAGTCCTCAACAGAATGCCACAGTTTTAAGCCTCCAAACCCTATACACCTCTTACCTTGTTTTGGACCACAACCATAGTTCTTCAAACTTGAAAAACCTTGGGATCTACCGGCCACCACTATTGGCTGCCGGCCACTTGTGTGGTCTGCCGGCTAGAATTAGTGGCTTCCGGCCACAAGTGTGTTTTGGTAGATATTTTTGCCAACTATGTCAGCTGTTGTCACAGATGCATGCACTTGCTTACACGTGTATGCATTGATATTTCTGAGGGAGTTTCATTATTTTCTATATATAGGAGACCTCCCCTTCCATTTTTAGAAGGTTGGAAAATTTTAGAATAAAATATTTTCTCTCTCTCTACAATTCTCTCTCTCTCTCTCTCTCTCTCTCTCTCTCTCTTTCTTGCAAATTTCTTGAGCCTTTGCCTATACACTCTAAACCAAACCTTGTGATCTTTGAGCAGAGGTACTTTTGAGCCTACTTTGAGCTCTTGAGGGTGTGTAAGTGTTGGTTCAATACTTGGAAAGTGTTCTCCTTTTCAAGAGGTATAAATCTTGGCTTATTTTTTTGCTTTAATTGCTATTTTGCCTATTGTTTTTGCGCTATTTTTGGACTGTCTAAACTCTGAAATTTTGGGCTGAAACTTGTGGTTTAAGGCCAGTAAGGGTGGAGGGGTGGCTTACCATTCCTTCTACCTAGCTTCGAAGGCCTTTACCCTTGTGTTTCCTACCTTGTTGTCACCTTTTTTTGAGCTTTTAAATACTAATTTTTAGAGTTTTTCAGTGGCTAAAAACATGTCTTGAGGTCCAAAAACGGAGGAGGTAGCCTCCCTTCCTTATGCTTTGTTTATTAGTTTACATAGCTCCATGTTTTAACTTATTGTTTTAGCTATTTTTGTCTAAATTCCAGCATGTTTTAGGACTGATTTAGCACTATTTTAGGACTGTTTTTAGCTATTCATTGCATTTGAGCCTTGTATTATATTGTATGCTTGTCGTGTAATAGACCTCCTAGGTTAGTGGTTTAGGCTTTAGCCACCAACCTATTTGAGTTGATAGCATTTGTTTATGGCTTTCCATACTTGTTTTCACCCCTAATCACTTCTGCAACCTACCTCATTTCTTGGCTTTTGCTTTGTTTTGAAAGTTGGTTCAAATTAATTGCTTGTTAAAGCATGAGATTGAGATCTTGTGCCTGATGGTTTAATCCCTTTGGGAGTTCATTACCAATGGCATGACACTTCTGTCATGCCTAAAACAACTCTTGGTTTGATGTTTCTTTCCATTAGAGGACTTAAAAGCTCACCTTTGGACTTAGTTTACTAAGGAATGGTTGGTAATTGAAATGGAGTAATAAAATGAGGACTAAAAAATGATGCAAGATAATAACTTAGTTAGGGTTCAATCAGACGTTAATTGAACCCTTGAGTCTTGAATTGTTTCATACTTGTTAGTGATGTAAACGGTTGATGAGTCATTGTCGACCACTTCCCTTGATCAATCCATAATAGAGAGGAGGTTTGAGAGTCTTTTATTGTTGCATTTATTGAACTTGCACACTTTGGTTCATAGGCCATCATTAGGGTTTTGTTTTGGTGGCTCCATTAGTTTTTCAAATATTTTTTTTTGATCTTCAAAAAATAATTGTGAGTACAAAATCCACTTCCCTTGATTTATATTTAATTTGTTGTTTTTATTTATTTATTTGATGTTGAATTGATTTCGTATTTACATGTAGATGATTGATCGATTTTAATTATTTTGATTAATTGTGTATGTAAGGTTTAGGGGTTTTAGATGATTGATTGATTTTAATTATTTTGATTAATTGTGTATGTAAGGTTTAGGGGTTTTAGATGATTGATTGATTTTAATTATTTTGATTAGTTTTGTATGTCAGGTTTAGGGATTCTATATGTATTTATTTTATGGTGTAATCACACTCATGGGTATATGAAATTAAAATAAATTAGAAACCAATAGATAAATTCCTTATTCTCCATCATGACTCCATGGATTGTTGTTTTATTTGAGTGTTTGTGAAAAAGAGTGTATAAAAAAAGTGAGGATTATGAGATTTATTTGAATGCCTTAGGCTTGGCATTGTTATATTTGTTCTCATGAGTGAGATGTTTTGTATATATATATTGTTGCCTCGTTCTTATGAGTAGACGAGTGCTTTGATTTACGCGCATACATATATGCTAACGATCCGGGGACTGTGAGTCAAACTCGAGACGATATCCCCGTGCAAGTTTGGCTTCGGAGCGGTGTTAGGTATACGGGAGGCACATGGGATATATGTGTAGACCGAAAGTGAAGGGCCGAAGTGGTGGAGTTAAGATACAAAGAATTTAATTATGAGTTTATTGTTATAGTGTGAATTGTATTGAATTGTACATCTTGAAAAATAGTAAACGACCTCAAGAAATTATAAAATTTGAGCAGAGGCATGCATACGTGATTCTAGACAACTTTTGTATTTTAACTTTTTATTAAAAAGATTGATTAGAACTTGTAATTGGATGATCTTGGTTACAATAGTTTTTATTTATTTTAGTAATGCAGACTTTAGATGCTGTTTTAACTCACGAAACGAGTTCATTTTTATTGGTTTCACGCGAATAGAAGTAAAATATTATTCTGTACACTTTTCATGTTTTGAACTTTTCCAAAAAAATTCATCTTACAGTAGTTTCTTTTCATTTTCAGTTCTAGATTTTTCAATCGAATTTCATTTAGGATTTTCTATTAAGTTTTTCTCTCAACCTGTTCAGTTTTTACTAAATTCATCCACTTAGCCTTTTAGGAAATTTGATTCTGTACAACTTTTTTTCTTTGAGTTTTGGTTAATTCGAATTATTTAAGTATGAAACGGTACATTTTTATACTTCTTCAGCAAATTACGTATGATTGAATTATACTAACTTTATATTTTTTTTGCAGAATGGTGAGTCTTACTAACTTTTTATGCAAGGCTGACCCACCGTATTTTTATTTTATTTTGTTTATTTTATACTCAATTTATATTTAGTTGTGTACGGGTAAGAAACTAAATGCCACCGTATTGTGGAAAACTATACATTCGCCTCGGTGCGGTTGGAACTACTTGTCTTGTCCCGTAACAAGAATTAAATGTATTTTTGTTGGTAGGCACACGGATGTTAAATCTTGTACTCATACCAGTATACCTGTATACTAACCCGTTTTGTCTCTCGGCAACTCGGGTGCGTTCTGTTTAAGCACAGTCGAGCTTCCTTTGCAGGATTAGTTGGGGCTACGGTGGTGACGTGGAATAACTATAGTTGTTGGACATGTCGTTTGGATTTCTTTTGTTTTCTTGAGCTTAGAGTTGATATTAGTTTATGTATTTATTTTTTTTATAACTTTAGTATTTGGATAATTTGACATCGTTTGTAACCTTATATTATTTAAGTTATTTTGACTATTTATTGTTACTTTAATGTTGGAGGTAATGGTTAGTTATGAAATTATGGTGGATGATTTGATTGGCGTTTTGTTAGTTTTTTTATTTATTCCTTGTAAATTTTTGAGGATGGAAATTTACCTAAACCCTTTGGAGACGTGAACGTTTAGATTTTGTTTCACCCCTAGGATTTGGATGATGTGCAATATTGATGTGCAAAGGAAAAACAGTGAGAAAGAAAATTATTTATTTATTTGGGTATGTTAGAAGCAGGACGTGTTTTAAAAACACTAGGATGAAAACATAAGAAGTTTCATTAGTGGAAATCTGTTTTACTAATATAGTAGCATAACCTGCTCAAGCTTTTCCTTGATAAAAATGGAAAACATAAGCAAAGAAAAGGGAGAAACGAAAACAATTAGATAACACATTTTCAGCACCAACCCCATGCAAGCACAAACCATTGAAAACAACACTTGCCAAATGTAGATACAAGACACTTTCAACACCAATTCCATGCCAAGCATGGAAGAACCACCGAGGTGCAATATTGAACCACTTCAACATCCACAATTGATCAAATAACTACTCGTTTATTTTTTAAGTTCATTACAGCAGTTAAGACATGATTTAGACTATGCTTTCCCTATTATGAATCAAATAAGCATTTCTTGAGGATAATTTAGTGTTCACAAACAAATATTGATCAATTCCAGCAGTTCCTAGCTTTTCCAAGTTTCCACCTTGGGCAAATGTAAGAGACCAAACACTGAACAATAGGCGCCGAGGTAATTTACCAATGGTATACACCTTTCATCTACAACCATCATAGAAAATTAGGAAAACGAATTATAGAATCCAAGAACTTTGGCATTACTGGTGATTCCAACAAATAGTTCATGCAAACTTGCAAATGTAGACTTTCAGCAAAAAAATTGACTTCTATGATGGAGGCAAAATTAAAATGGAATGACAAATCATGTTTCCATTTTCAGTAAATTAGAGTCTAGACCCCCTCTTTATCATCATTTGTATTCAACTATTCTTTCATTAGGACTTTTAATTGTTCAAATGGGTCTAATGTGTTAATTGTTCATGGAATAAAAGATTTCACGACCAAGATCAATCAAGCCAGCATGGCAACAGGTAGACAAAACCCCAACAAATGAGATATCATTTGACACAACTTGGTCTCTCTCAACTTGGTCGCCGGTGAAAGTGTATATACTCTGATAAGCTTGCTTGAATCAGAGCTTCTCGCCGTCGTCGGAAGTGGGTCGTCGGTGAAGGTGGATCGCCGGTGCGGGTGGGTTCAGTGGAGGAGAAGCGGGCTGAGTGAGAGTGAGTGGGAGTGAGTGTATACTCTGTATAAGCTGTGTAATGCTTTAGGCGGGAAAATTTCAATTCTAATTTTGAATTTTTTTTTTTTTGAATTTTTAAATTTTTTTTTTTTTTTGGCTGTTGGATTTGCTGAGCTGAATCTCAGTCGTTGCACGAAGGAAATGAAGGAGGAGAGTTAAGGAGAGGATTTAAACTTTTGGGCTAATCTAGTGGTTTGTCAGGAGTAAGGGTGTGTACGGTGTGTTTCGGGCGGTTTGAGAGTAAAATTACAAACTAAATGAGGGGTTAGCGGATTGGCGGATTGACAAATTGCGGTTTGTGAGATTTTTAATGAATTGGCGAATTGAAAAATATTCTAACTAATTATCATACATTTGCATAATATATAGCATTAATTTGTATAATATTTTTTAGATATATAACACAAAATAATTTTACATAATATGTTTCATATATAACCACTAATTTGTAATAAATTTTATATCTTAAATCTCTCTTACACTTATTTTTATATCAATATTTTATTAAAAATTAAAATATATATAAATATTAACTACACCATAGCGGAACAATTCGATTGGCAAATTATAAATCTTAAAATTCAAACTGTGATTCGAGTGATACCAATAAATATAAATCAATACGTTTTTAACGGATTTGATGATATTTTGCAAAGAGTGCTGCTATTAGCACCTACCAAAATTCTTTGGACGCCCCATTTCTTTGGACCCCAATCCTAAACCCTAAATTTTAATAATACTTTTTTGGACACCCCACTTATTACCAAATCTACCCATGTTTATAATATTTTCACAATGAAATGCACACCCATCTAATTTTTCATCCCTCTCCTTCCCTGACTCACTCAATCTTCAAAGTTTGGAGCTTTGGTCCAGTATAGAATTCTTGGACCCCAACCCTCCATCACTCTCGTCACCGTCTCGGCTGTCAACGGAGCATTCCGACGACTCTCATCTTCTCTGAACGCTCTCTGTATCACCGAATCAGTAACCTCTCTCATCCTCTCATCATCCTCTTCTTCGTTGCTTTTTGTATCTTCATCATCGCTGAGATCGATCGAAGATACTCCAATTTCTACGGGATTTGTATAACTGTTTGCAAGATGAGGAAAAACAGAATCATCGTTTGAATTGCCATCAGAATCATCGTCTGAATCGCCATCAGAATTCTGAATGTAGTCCAAAATAATTTGTTCATCACTGTGTAGCCGAAAAAATGTATTTTGTTCAGAATTGTTTTGTCGAACAATAATGATCCTGTTAACACTGTATGTCCGAACAAAATTTGTTCATTACTGTGTAACTTGAATCCATTCCAATTCACAACTTAAAATAACATGAATTAAATCCATTAAAAATACATAACTTAAATCCATTTCAATTCACTCTTTTCCATTCTAGGTTAGTTTAACAAAGAAAATTACATAACTGACTATCTGCATTAATTTCGGAACCTATGTATTGAACGAAAGGATTATGTTCAGTACTGTATTACCGAACATAATTCTAACAGTCAGCAAACCAGTACTGAACAGCTCGAACGCAAGAAGAACGACCGAAAACGACCGAGAATGTTAATGCAAGACAGATAAACTTATAAGATAATGAAGTATACATTATACTTGAAGCAAAACTTTCAAGTTCAATAGCGTTGATGATGGTAATGAAGATGACACATTCAAGATTTAAGATGATTATGAAAAATAATAAATTTGGGGTTTATGTTAGTTGGTTATGAAAAGTAATAGGTTTAGGGTTTACAAACATAGAATACGTATAGTTGGAGGTAGGGGTGAGAGTGGGGGCGAGTGTCCAATATTATAGAGTATTAGTTCTTATTAATAGGTGGGCGTTCCATTTAATAATGTCTTTTAATGTAATTTTATTTTAAGATATAATTATAATAAAAAAAATTATAAAATGGAGAGTCTAAAGAATTTTAACAGGTGTTAATAGCAGAACTCTTTGCAAATACATACTAAGAGCATCTCCAACGGTTCAGCATTTTTTTCATCAAATTTGAGTAAAAAATGGCTCATTTTCTCAATTTGATATCAGTTGCTCCAACGGTGCATCAAAACCCGTGGGTCAACCGGATGGTCGACCGATGGGTCGACCGGTCGATCGACCGGTAAAGGGAAATATATATTTTTTTTTTACCTTTTTGAACTGTTTGAACCCACTTATGTGAACTGACCTATGTGAACTGGGGGAGGGGCGACCGGTTGGTCGACCAGCGGGTCGACCGGTAATGAAATTATTTATTTATTTATTTTTTTTTGGTTTCCCTCCATTTCTGTTCCTAATTCTTTTCCTATTTCTTTTTCCCTCCAATACATATATGTGGTTTTGGTTTACCTGTAACAATGATTTTCTTCTAAAATCTCATATAAACACATTATTATTCATATGCCAGACAACTCCACACAACTGATACGATCATAACTTAAACAAAACAGAGCATAATGAATACCTTCAAATCCATGATATTGACTTCATTTTCATCCTCTTCTTCTTCCTCCTCCTCTGATGATGAGTCTGATGATGAATATATGGTCACACTTTTAGGGGCTTATGAGCAGAATAATAGTAGTATGCTTCAGATTCTTAAGTCAAGTGATAGTTCAAAGAAAATAGGTGGTTCTGTTGTAGGCCATAAGTATATACGCAGAGATAGAAGGCAGGGTCATGACAGATTGTTTGCAGATTATTTTGCTGTAAATCCAGTGTATTCACCTACAATATTTCGGAGACATTTTCGAATGCGTCGTCCTTTGTATCTGCGAATTTTGAATGCAATCCAAGCACACAATTCATATTTTGTTCAAAAACAAGATGCAGCTCATGTAGTTGGATTATCTCCCCTACAAAAAATGACTTCAGCAATGAGAATATTATCATATGGTGTCGCAGCAGATGCAGTTGATGATTACATACGTATCGGGGAAAGCACTGCAATTCAAAGTTTGCAACAATTTTGTAATTCAGTAATTGAAATCTTTGGAGTAGAATATCTGAGATCTCCGACACCAACTGACATTGCTAGATTACTTGCTATTGGGGAGGTTTGGGGGTTTCCGAGTATGTTGGGAAGTTTAGATTGTATGCATTGGGAGTGGAAAAATTGTCCAAAAGCATGGCAAGGTCAATACGTAGGCCATCAAAAAAAGCTAACCATTATTCTTGAAGCAGTAGCTTCTTATGACTTATGGATTTAACATGCATTTTTTGGAATGCCTGGCTCACATAATGACTTGAATGTATTGGACTGATTGCCTTTGTTTTCTAATCTTGCGCAAGGTAAAGCTCCCCCTGTCCATTACACTATTAATGGACATAGTTACAATATGGGTTATTACCTTGCTGATGGTATATACCCTTAATGGGCAACACTGGTTCAAACAATTTCTTCTCTCTAAGGAGCAAAGAGACAACATTTTGCAATGATGCAAGAGTCTGCAAGGAAAAATGTAGAGCGGGCATTCGGAGTCCTTCAATCTCGATTCGCAATTATAGGTGGTGCTGTACGTTTTTGGGATCCGAAAATGCTTGCCAACATAATGAAGAGTTGCATTATATTACACAATATGATTGTCGAAGATGAGAGGGAGGAGCACCTTGATTTTGATTATGAAATTTCATCAACCAACACACCAGTGCAACTTTCCTCTACTCCTACCAATGACTTCCAATCATTTTTGTCTCGTCATTTAGGTATTAGAGATAAGAATGCATATCATGCCCTCCGTAATGATTTAATAGAACATATGTGGCATCTTCATGGTGAAAACTAGATTCACCACATCAATACATGTAATTTTATTTATAGTTTTGGAATGGAAGGTTGTCTTGTTTGTAATCTTCATTATAATGCACTATATTAACCAAGTAGTTCAAAAGTTATGTGATTAGATGTGCTTTTGTGATGATCCAATCTTTAATATTCAGAATAGTTCTCTGTTCAATTTATGAGAATTACAAATGATAATAATCATGTCTTAAGAGGTTACAAATGACAATACCACATAAATTTAATAATAATGTCTTAAATTCTGTGTTCAATTCAGTATTGATGTGCCACAAATGAGAATACCACATCCATTTATGCACATTTAATAATGATGTCTGAAATGATAATTTAATAATAATGTCTTACATTTATTCAATTCAGTATTCTGTGTTCAATTCAGTAATGATAATACCACAAATGATATTTAATACATATTTATATGAACATGTCTTAATCAGTTACAAATGATAATACAACATAAATTTCTTCACAATTCATATTTATTGATGTTCCACATTATTTTATTCACTATAGGAATTTATTAGTATGCATTATTTGTGCCATTCATTTATTGATGCCATGCATTATTTGTGCATATACAAATTTATTGATGTGTATACAAATTTATGCATTATTTGTGCCATTCATTCATTTGTAACCTCTTATTTGTGCCATGCATTATTTGTGCATTATTTGTGCCATGCATTATTTGTGCCATTCATTTATTTATTGATGTTGATGTTGCCATTCAATTATGGCCTCAGTTGAAATGCATTCAACCTACATTCATAGCATACTACAGATGTGGCATACGTTTCAACCACCTACCATTCATTTTACACACCACCTACCATTCATTGAATTCATTCCACCTACATGCCTCATTTTACACACCAATTTAGTTGAGTATTCATTTACTCATTAAAATTATTCAACCAATTTAGTTGAGTATTAATTCCCTCCACCACCTACCTCAATAATTCACTCTCTATATCAGCTCAAGATTGCCATCACTAAATTCACATGTTTTCACTGAAGACCTCTACCCACAGATTACCTCTATAATCTGCATTCATTGTATCCCCTCCATCATCGCCTTCAAATTCGGCTTAACCAAATTATATTCTCAAACTCTACATATTCACTATATTGTAAGTGTGAATCCACATAATCAGCAAGGCAGCATCAGTAGGAACAAGAGGAACAACAAGGCAGCATCAAAACAGAACAACAAGGCAGCATCATCAAAACAGAACAAGGCAACATCAAAAGAGTAAGCTGCTTCACGCGGGTCAACCGGTTGGTCAACCGGCCCTTTCATTTTTATTTTTTTTAATTTTTTTGCCTTTCAGTGTGCATGCCACATATTTGTTCAACTTTGTCATACAGAACACAAGAACATGATTTTTACTTGATGTTACTTTCATCTTTTTAAAATGAATGTAGTTTATTAAAACATGAACTAGAGTACTGAATTTTCAGTGTGCATGTTTTATTAAAACATGAACTACATTCATTTTAGTATGTATTGAATCGAGAGTCAACATGCTTTATACTACATTTAGTATGTTGTTCAATTTTCAGTGTGCATGCTTTATTAAAAATACATCCCTACAAAAATTCTGAGTTCATGTTTTCATTAAGCATTTTAAAATGTAGTGTTTATGTTAATTACTGCATAATAGCACAAACACTGCATATTTATATTTAGCTAACACCAGAACTACAACAAGCCAACTGTAATTCAGCTTTCATAAGTAACACATTTTCATTAAAATTCAATAGATATTGACATCATGCCTAGAACTAAAAGAGCGAAACCACAAGTTGGTGAAAGTTCCAACCCTCCACGACGCGAAGAACAACAGCCTCAAAATCAGTCATATCCTATTGATGATTTTCTCAGTCAAAGTTATGAATTAGCCTTTCCAAACTTCTCCAGCCGACCTATTGTAACAGGGAGGAGGGTAAATCTGTCACCTCAATATGATACACTATTAGTTAGTAAACTTGAAGCAATGGGATGGCTAAATTTAATTAATTTACCCCAAAAGGTATATCCATGGCTGGTATCTCTTTTTTATGTTCACCTAAGAGTTACTCAGGAAGAAGATGGAAATTTTAGTCTTTTGTCATATGTGAAAAGAAAGGGTATACAGTTTGATGTTCCTACTTTGGCAAGCATTATTGGAGTTAAGGTAGGTGTAGACACCCCATTTTTGACCGACCTTAAGACTCAGACGTCACCAATTGAGCGCTTGGTGATGTTGCATATCGTGCTCGTTCAGAGGTTTCAGAGTCTCGGCTGCGAGCCTTGCCTCCAGACTTCCGGACTCTTTCATGCTTTGCCTCGGTTTGCGGACCAGGCTCGGTTTTCTCTGTTTCTCTTCCAGAAGGGAGGGAGAGGTCTCGTAGACCATCTCTCCGTGGCCGTAGGCTACGTTTCGTGGTCGTAGGCCATTTTGCCCGTTTGGAGTCCGGTTTCCAGTTTTTCGGAGCCGTTGGCCGTGTGCCTCGGTTCGGGACCGCTTGACCACCTCCGTTTGCTCCGGTTTTTGGCACACATCTTATTTACTCCCTTTTGAGGGACACTGTGGTCCGAGAGACCAACTTCGTGGTCGAACACCCCTTCCGGTGTCTAATAGTCAGTTTTCGGGGCCCCGGGCTGCGTGTTTTGGCCCCCGAACCTTCATTTTGCATCGGTTTTGGTTCATTTTTGGTGGAGGACTCATTTTCATTGTTAGAAAGGTCGTAGAGGGGTGGGAGGCCAGTAATTGTTCTGACAACCAATTTTATTCCTTCATCACCCTCCGTTGCCCGTTTTTCTCACTTCAAAGTCAATGTTGACCACCCTTGAGCCATTTTCTTTAAACATAAACCCCATATTTGTGTTGTACACACCTGGGAGGCCACCAATATCACATGGCCGGCCAGTAATTGTGTGTGACCCTTTTGAACCCCTCCTAAAAGTGGGCTTTTCTCTCTCCTGGTTCACTTTCTCCAGTTTTTGACCACATGGTTGTGTTGTGCACACATGGGAGGCCACCAATCTAGGGTGGCCGGCCACTAATACTGCTTGAACCTTTTGACCCTTGGCCAGCCGGCCATGGGGAGGGCCGGTCCGCCACCTGCAACTTAAATACCAGGCCGGCCTTGCTCCCCTCCTCTGGTACATTACAAATCTGTATTTTGTTTCCCCCCAGATTGTGTATCCGAGGGGCTGCACTTTTGGGGGGGAATTTGAAATCCATTTCCCCCCCTTTTCTCCCCCCTCTTTTGCCTATATAACCAGCACTCCCAGCTGTGTTTAGGGGTTGGAAAAATTGCCTAAGAGCTTTACATACATACACCTTCCTCTCCCTCTCTTCCAACCTTCAAACCCTCAAGTCCTACACCCTTTACTCTACAAGCCATAGCACCACACCACCACCATCCTTTCCAACACTTTGGGGCTGTTTTCCAGAGCTGAGAAGCAACATTTCTTGGTCCAAAGGCTATCAAAGGTTTGGTCTTCAAGGGTAAGTCTTCTCCTCCCTCTTTCTTGCCTTATTTTGCTCAATATATTAGCCATACTTGCTTGTATATTTGGGCTCCGACCCTAACTGAAAATAGCATTATTTTGAGCTCCTTTTCATATTTTTTTGAGGGCCTCTCCCTGTTTGAGGCTTCCTTTTTACACTTGCTTCTTTACCTCTCTTGTATGCCTCTTTCTTGCATAGTATTTTAGGCTCATTTTTAAATTGTTTTGAGCTTGGTTATAAACTGAAAAGTGGCTTATTTTGATCCCTTCTTCAACATTATTGAAGGGCTCTTCACTGTTTGAGGCTTCCTTTTTACACTTGCCTCTTTACCCCTCTTTTGGCCTTATTTTTGCATGCTTTGTTAGCCCCTTGTGCTTATATTTTTGGGCTCTGGTCCAAACTGTAAATAGCATTATTTTGACCCCCTCTTCATGTTTGATCAAGGATCTTTTGTTGTTTGAGTCTTCTTTTTTGCTCTTTGTGTTTAAACCTCTTTTTAGGCCTTATTTTGCATAGTATTTTAACCTTGCATATGCACTGTTTTGGGTTTGGTCACTAACTGTAAAATACCATATTTTGGGCCCCTCTTCAACTTTGTTGAAGGGCCCTCCTCTGTTTGAGACCAAAAACCATCACTTGCTTCTTTGTCTCCCTTTTGGCCCATTTCTTGCATAATAGTTTAACCATACTTGTGTTTGTTTTTGTGGCTTGTTGTAAACTGTAAAGTGCTTCATTTTGAGCCCCTATTAAACTTTGTTGAAGGGCTCTTGGCCATTTAGGGCCAGAAGCTGCTACTTGCTTCATTATCTCTCTTTCGGGGCCATTTTTGCATGCTAGCTTAATCCTATTTGTGTTCACTGTTTGGCTTTGCTTAAAACTGTAAACATGCTTTTTTTGGGACTGCCTTGATTCTGTCTTCACACTTCATATTCAAATAACGCATGCTTTGCATAGCCATAGGCCATTCCATGTACCTAACTTCATGTTTCGGGTCTCATTCCATGTATCGGGAGCCATGTTTCCATGTTTTGGGGCTGTTTTGCATCATATTTTGCTACTAAAATTTGCATGCTAGTATGCCATATTCCATGCCTTGCCGTGTCTTGTTAGAGTGGCATTTGGTGCCTTAGGGTCAGTCCTCGGTTTGCGTGCACGTGAGCACGCATTTCGAGTTGTCTCATTTTCATCCAATGGCCTCTTATGTGAGTGTGGCTGAGGTCCACTTGTGTTGGTGTAAGTCCATTATGCATTGTGTATGCCATTTCATTCCATAGCATTGTGTATGCTAGGTTGTATGTTAGCGCGTTGTGTATGCCATGTTACCTCGTGTATCGTGTATGCCATTTCATAGCACGTTGCATGTTAGGTTGTATCTTAGTTGCATTTCATGCATGTCATGAATATTGCATTGTGTTGGGGATAGGAGTTAGCCCGAGCACGGGAAACGAGGGGCGTTTCGTACTTCGAGTGACGGAACGTGTCTCAATTCCCAGTCGCCGACACTCCGGATTATCCATGATGGAGTTAGGTCTTGTTGTGTTTTCCTGTGCATTCATTTCATATTGAGTTATGCAATTCGACTCCTCGGCCATCATGCATCGAAATGCGTGATTAGTGGCACGAGGATCGAGGTATGCATTCATTTGTGAAAATACATTGCCATGCCCCTTTCCTGTTCTCTGTTGCAGCAAATCAAGAATCAGCAGTCTTCCGGGGCTTGGCGCGCTTTCCAAAAATTATTGCAAAATAGAGGCTAATTGGGGCATCCCAGTGGATTTCTGCGCAAGGCAACCCAAACATACATCATTCATCAGAGTCGAGGCAGTCCCCCGGCTTGCGTGCCAATTTATAGCTTTCCTAGTTTAATTTTTTAATTAATTAGGGTTTTGTATTTATTCGGACTGTATTTATTTGGGACTGTATATTATTTATTCGGACCCTCCGAGTGAGGGCATAATTGTAATAAGTGTGCGTGTGTGTGATATATGTCTTCCAACCCCACGTCTTTCTCCCTTTTTATTTACCAGCTTATGATGGTTAGATTAGGGCATATTTCAATTAGCATACAGTATGATAGCATGTTTGCATTCATTCATCTGTTTTGCATGCACCAGGCTCGGCGCATCATACTAACTGCATCTGTATTTCAATTCCAAATTGAATACTTGTTAACTGTTGCATCTCATATGCCATGTTTAGGATAGCCGAGCCTGCTATAGTTACATTTTTGCATGTGTTGCATTAGGCATTTCTGTATACTTAGGATCATGCATGGATTTCTAATCAATTTCTGTTTTGGCTTGGAGTACTCGGTGAGTTTTTATGCTTTAGCATCCTTGCATGTGTGTGAGTAATTGCCATGATAGCATGCTTACCATGAGGCTATGTGCTTATGTGATATAACTGCCTGAATGCCTGTGGGTGAAGGTTGGGTTATTTGGATTGGAACAAATCATTGACTGTGAGTTTTAAGCCCACTAGATAGTGGCAAAACCATCTTTTCTAAGCCCACCTGAGGGTGGCAAAATCTGCATTTTAAGCCTACTTGCGAGTAGCAAACCATCTTTCAAAAACAAACAGGAAATGTTTTGTTCTAATTCAGGCGATCCAGTCTATACTTGTATGCTGTGCGCATCACATAGTAAATCTAGGCTAATAACCAGAATAAGAACGCATAATGTTTTCAAAACTAGATATCATGGTTAGTAGAGGCCGATCTTTGATCGGGCGAGCGGGGGTGCTCACGAAGTGACCTTCCCCAATCGTACCCAAGTTCCCGAGCCGAGGCAACTTTGGTGATGACGGACACGTGGCCTTAGGCAACGAGTCAGGGTTTCCTAAATTTCCCAAAATAAAATATTTAGGTGGCGACTCTGTATCTGGCAAAGCAGTCCATGTTTGGCACTTCTTTCAAAAATCTGTTTTCTCAAAACGATTTGCCGGATTTGGACTCTTTGGTTCAGATTAAGAACCGTGACAATTTGAGTCCTGAACTGTAGTGAGGCCCAAGGGCGCGTCTACAGTAGGTGATGAAAATATCCATTTTCAGACTGAGGTTGAGTTAGTTAATATTGTTGGTAATGGTACTGATATATACACTACTATATGTCAGAACAGATTTACTGGAACTAGTCTACAAGCAAGACATTTAAAACGTTATCTTCGGATTCTCCACCGGTGGATTGTAGAAAATGTCACTCCGAAAAAAGGGCATCATGATGTAGTCCCATATTTTAATGCCTATTTGTTATACTGTTTTGAAGTTGGCCATAAGTTAGATTTGTGTTACATAATTATGAAAGAAATGATGTTCGTAAATCAAGCTCAATTCATGGGCCGATCATTACTGTTTGGGGCACTCTTGACAAAAATTTTCAAACATTTTAGGGTTCACCTTGTAAATGAAATGGAGATCAAAATCCGTTCATCCACTAATCAGTATACAGTGACCCGTGCTGGTACAGCCTCCAATTTAATGGGAAGTGTTAATGCGGCAGAAGATTCAGAAGATAAAGTCCCACCAGATGATGCTCCAGAAGATCCTCCTGCCAATGTGATGCCATCAACTGAACAACCTCAATATTGGACTGAGTTTTTGGCTATGGAAGAATAACGTTATAATCAACGCGTTCAATGTGAACATCAACGCGTTCAATGGGAACATCAAATGGCTAACCAGGTCAATTCGTTGGGTACTCAGTTTGATACATTTGCCACTGCACAAAACTCATTAATTGAACAATTTGGTGAGTTCTGTTTGGACATTGAAAGACGTCATGACGTGGCAAACAATCGCATAGATAGGATTGAGCATCGCGTAAATGACATATACCATCACTACTTCCCTCCTCCACCACCACCAGATAATGACTGTTGATCTGTGTGACATTATGTATTTGCATTGTTTTGTATTTTATTATTTTAACAACCTTTTGTTGTATCAATTTCTTTTATAAATGTAGTGGTTTTTTCATATTATCTGATATAAAATTCTCTTGCCTTGGTAATACATGTGCACCATCTTTTCGAGCTTCACTGATGCCATAATCTTTAATATTTTATTAATGTTTCTGATTACTTCAATTTTTATGAAAATTTCTGAAAGGTGTAATGGTAACCAAAGAAAAGAAGAAATGATGTATTTATATGTAAGTATTTATCTATAACACTGTATATACATGTACAACATATTCTTATTTGAGAAAGCAAACAGAGGAGATTCATTGAGATCAAGATAAGAAGCAGATTGAATGAAGGGTGAAATTGTAAAACCTACTTTTATATTTTTCTTTCTTTTTAAGTGACATTACAACACTGTTTATGAAACAGAATCGAGAAAGGCATATATAAAAGTTAAAACTGAGGTTGATGAGAACACTAGCATCAAGAAGATATGCATCACCTAATTGAAGTGAGAATGTAAAAATCAGTGTTGCCCTAGCATCAAGAATATATGCATCACAGTAGCATCAAGAACACTAGCATAAGAAAACATGTAAAAATCAAACAAACAACAATTTGACATCCCTACATTTGGTTGCAATGCAAGGATAGAATAAGACATGAGATTTGTAGCCTTGTATGTGAGAATGTAATCTTCTATAAGAATACCAAGATATAGCCCTTGGAGTTGATTACTTAACAGAAGAACAAAACCCATTGAGATAGTTGTAGGGAATTCTAGAAGAAAAATAAAAATATGAGCCCCTTATCTGACATATGCATTCTAAGAATTTCATTCATGATTAATAGTTATCAATTACGTTTTTTTGTTTTTACCAATCAATATGGTATCCAAAGTAGCAGCAGAGAATAGAACTCAACCATCTCAAGAAACAAAAACCTAGAACAAATTAATTAATTTCTAATTTTAGAGAAATGGAAAAGGCAAGTGAGACATTTCACATAATTTTACACAGTTTTTCCGTTTCCTTTTCCAATAGATGAGACCAATAGATGAAACCCAGTAATACAGAACCTTTCAAGGCAATCTATTAGTTGTTCGAAATAAAATCTGTCGTTGAAGATCTTCGTAGTACGCCCTTTGCATAGGATTTAAAATTGTCATGTCCATTGACATTATTTAATGATCTTCATTTCGTTGTTCTCTTTCATTCATTATAGATAGGAGTTTTAGTTGTTCCTCCCTATCTTCGGCCCTTCTTCGACGCTCTACAGCTTTTTGCTCACGGTCGATCGCCTTTTGTTCATCTCGCTCAATAGTTCTAGCAGAGATAGTTGATAACACTTCAACAATTTTGGATTTGTTGGCAGCCATTTCATCAAATCTACTATCGTGCGTTGTTTGATTCTTCAACTTCTCTTTTGCTGCCATAGTACCAATTGGTCATGTTGATGTATTAGATAGTTGTTCGTGCACCACATTATTCTGGTTAGATTGAAATGCATCAGATTCTCCAATTGGTGGATTCGAACATGGATAAGCATGTTGCGTGCTTCTTTTGGATTGTGTTCAAAATTCATCCCACTTACAACTTCAGCGCAAAATATCCCAACATGTATCAAATGTGAAGTGTTTTTTCTGTATTGCGTGATACATCCGCTTTACTTCAGCGACCTACAAAAAAAATTACAAAAATTTTAATAACAAGTATACATTTAGAAAAGAAATTTGATATTTAATAACACAAATAAATTTTACCATGTCTGCCTCAGTTGTTCCACTTTGTTGCCTCAGTTGAATTTGTTCAAGAAAACCACAGAATTTATTAATTGCCTTTTGCATGCCAGACCAACGGTGAGACAAAAAAATACGGTTTCGATTTGATTCACCGCTCAATTGTGAATTAAAATAAACAAGTACTCGTTCCCAAAATATAGCCATAGTCTGACTATTACCAGTAATGGGATCTTGAGAGAGTGCTAACCAAGATCTACATAAAGTTTCATCTTCTATAATTGTGAACGCTTTACCACGAGAAACACGAGAAGTTTTTGAAATAAAATGATTATCACTGTTCTGCGTGTTCTGCTCTTGTGAAGTTTCCGACATAAAATTAATATCACTACTGTGCTCTAACATTTGTGATTCTTCAAACATTTCAAAATCTTCCATAGTTTGGAAAAAATACAGTACATACAATATCTAAGTTACTGAAAAATATTAGAATGATATACACTCAACCTCATAATCAAATAATTTAATCAGATAATATAAATTAAAGTTTCAAGGGAAAAAAATTTCTAAATAACACAGAAGAAACAAAATTCACAGCATACAATGTAATGCTATCCTGAAAATAAAATACTCTGTCAGCTTGATATACGAAACAGATATATTTTATAGAACACATCATCAACGGTAAATTTTCAAAATACTCTGTCCATCCAACGGTAAATTATTGGAACGATCCAACAGTAAATTATTGGAACGGCTAGTTCTAAAATATGTATACGAGATAACAATTTCAATTATATTTTCAAGGGAATTTAAATTTATATCACCCTTCAAATTATTCCAAGTCCACAAAATAACCTATCTCAAAATAAACCTGTTCAAATTAAACCAGTTCAAACTAACCAGTCCAAACCATTGATCAGACCGGTCGACCGGTTGGTCAACCGGCCGGACAACCGGCTGGTTGACTGGTTCAACTCCAACGGTCACGCGCACAGACCAGTTCAAACCCGTCGCAGAATTGATGAACCGGTTGACCGGTTGGTCAACCGGCCGGGCAACTGGCTGGTTGACCGATTCAGCTCTTCCAACGGTCAGGAACAATAATTTGGTAAAATCTGTACCTTGTTCTCAGTTTAATGATATTTTTATTGAATTCTCATTTTAATATTAATTTGATGAAACAGTTGAAGTATTAAAAAATATTTTTTTTACCAAAATTTAAATCTAATGTCCGATTTGATTCACCGTGAGAGATGGCTTAAGGAGCATAGGGTGAACCGTGTATCATTTTTCTTCCTAAAAAATAAGAAATGTCAGTAGTGGGGTTATCGTTTCTTTGAAGGCTGAACTGGAATCTAAAAATTCAGGTAAAGGTTGCTGCAGTTAAAGAGACAGTACTGTATTGTCTCCATATCCATCATCATCATCATCGACGCTTCAATTCAGCTCAAGCTTGTTACAGATAGACAGAGAACAAAAATGTCAGCTTCTCTCCCAACTCCTTTTGGCGTCACAACTCCGGCACACAATGAATCTTTCAATTCGACTTTATGGTGCACCGCCACCACTCGGCCGCCGTCGATCTCCAAATTCGTAGAACCGGTGGCTGTGGCGGTGGCCTCCTCAGCTTCTTGTCGATTTTTAAGGGTTTGTTGTAAACGAGTAGTGAAGGCGGGTGCGATCGAAAGCCCAGGATCAAGCGGAATTGAGGAATTGACGTGTGTGATGAAGTTTGGAGGATCCTCTGTGGCGTCGGCTGAGAGGATGAGAGAGGTTGCCGATCTCATTCTTAGCTTCCCTCAAGAGAGGCCTGTCATTGTTCTGTCTGCGATGGGGAAAACTACTACCAATCTTCTACTTGTACGAAACGAAACGAACAATTCTCTCTCTCTCTCTCTCTCTCTCTACTTGCATATAATGTGTTTGTTTGTCTCTTTGATTAAGTTTCAAATTTTGGAATTGGATGATTGTGGCATAGGCTGGAGAAAAGGCAGTGAGTTATGGTAATTCGCGAGTGTCAAAAATTGATGAGTTGAGATTTATTAAGGAACTGCATCTAAGGTGATCAATTTTGAATTTTTTTATCATGAATTTCATTGTACAAACAATTTTCATCAACACTCATGTGTGATTTTGTTCATACAGGACAGTAGAAGAGCTTGGAGTTGATGTTTCTGTTATTTCTGGTGAGTTGTTAACACATCTTTATTTGTTTTTACATCAATAATTCTTCCCTTTATTGACTACCATTCCAATAATTTTCAATATGTCAAGTGGTTGTTCATGCCTATTCTTTCCCACTCTGTGTCATTTTGCAGCACACTTAGAAGAACTGGAACAACTATTGAAGGGAATAGCTAGGATAAAAGAATTGACTCTCCGCATAAGAGATTATTTAGTTTCATTTGGGGAATGCCTGTCCACTAGAGTTTTTGCTGCGTATATGAATAAAATTGGTGCTAAAGCACGTCAAGTATGTTTCTTCTCACCAATTCTTTCCATGCGTTGTATATTGAAGAATTTTAAGGGTTCATTAGCATCATTTTCCTTATTATTCATTATATAAAATTTTAAACTTATGGAGTCATATTCCTTTTAGTTTTAATTGGAAAGATTTTTTAGCCAAAAAAAAAAATTTGTTTAGTTTGTGAAAGATTAAACTGTCATTAACTTCCATTGCAAGACGAGGTACCTAATTAGTTCAAAAAATAGATGTTAGTTTGTTCAACTCATCACCTTGATATGTGTTGTGCTGAAAAATAACAAGGCTAAGATGTCCAGCTCAGTGGCATAGCATAAATTTGTTTTCGTATGCTGAAAAGGTATCCAATATCTTTGGTTGGTTTCTTATCATTTGCAAAGCTCGGAGAACCGCTATTGCAGTTAGTTTCGAGTTTTTGAAGGTTGTTGATCTCTAGCAATCTTTGAGTGTGTAAATGGATCATAAGGCTATAACAATTCAGTTCCCTGTCAGGAAATAGAAGAAAAGTTGGTTGACACGGTGTTGTATAGATGAGACTGGTCGATTATCCAACAATTATCTGAAAATAATTGACATAAATATATATTATATATATGTATATTGATTCATAGTATCTCTCCTGTTGATCTATATGGCCATTGGTTTGCTGCTCAAGAGGTCAATTAAGTAGGCTTCATTACTTTAGTTTCTAATCTTTCTCTTTAGTTATCCTTTCTTTTGTGACATTGGCTCCAGGCTTGTACTTTACTTTCCTTCCTGTAATTGGTAGTACCCATTCTTATGATATATATAACATAATGTTCTGCAGTATGATGCATTTGACATTGGTTTTATAACTACGGATGACTTCACGAATGCGGACATCCTGGAAGCTACTTATCCAGCCGTTGCAAAGAGATTACATAGTGATTGGATTAGCGATCCTGCAATTCCCATTGTCACTGGCTTCCTTGGAAAGGTCTTTTCATTGGCTCACTGTTGTCTATACATTTGCTTAGAATTTTTTTATTTCAAATCAACTTAATCAGTCTTGTGTTAGCATTTTAATCAAGATATATGTTGTTCTAATTGTAGGGTTCGAAATCTTGTGCAGTAACTACCTTAGGTAGGGGTGGAAGTGATTTGACAGCAACAACCATTGGTAAAGCCCTTGGCTTACGCGAGATTCAGGTCAGATCAAACACTGAAGCATGCATAATGAGTGCTTTCGTGATTTTTCATCAAACACGTGCCAAAGCTGTTTGACCAATGCTGACAGGTGTGGAAGGATGTTGATGGTGTATTGACTTGTGATCCTAGCATTCATCCACGTGCTGAACCTGTACCATATTTGACATTTGAAGAAGCAGCTGAGCTTGCATACTTTGGTGCTCAGGTTATATTCTTGTTGTTATTGTCTCTTTAGGTTTACCAGCTTTTTAAAGCTGGATGGAGCAGCTAGTTTCACTAGCCTCTCAACTGTCAAGATTTATCATTAGTTCATTACCTCAGTCGTGGTGTTTTCAGTAATGTACTTTTCTAGTCTTGAAAGCCACAAGCATGCTTGCATATCCCCAAAAGTAGTACTACATACACACACACAACAGAAGGAGAGGGGGAGGGAGGGAGGGAGGGAGGAACCACTTTCGTTGTTGATACATCTGTGAAGAGCTCTTTTGCCATATCTCAATTTCAACAAGATATAGAGAGAAGAGAGGAAGTGGGCAAAAAGATAAAGACAAGGTATCAGATAAGGGACTTTGGTTACTGGGAAGTGACAACAAGAAGTAGCATTTTGCTCTATGAATTCAATAGACAAACATGTACTGAATTTTCGAGGTATTTTTGGGGATATATACTTAATACTGCATTCAGACTAGTTTTTGGACTGGATCAGTACAATGAACCACATGTTTGTTCTGAGGGTGATCATTCATTGATGTGCTAGTTAAATTCATTTAGTCCGTGTTTGGATCATAAATTTGGGTAGGGATTTGGAAAGGGAAAGGAAAAAGGTGAGACAAATGTTAATGAAATGTAAGCTAAATTTTTTCTCCATTTCCAAATTCATGATCCAAACACAGTATTAAACTCCAGTTGTAAAGTTATATCATCACAAATGGTTTTCGCAATTAGCAACAGCTGTAAGTAAGTAATGTTCGTTCGTTTTTGGCAAAAGCTAAAGCACTTGTTTAGAAAAGAGTTCTATAGGTACACAACACAGCTCTTGTTTGCAGGTCCTGCATCCACAATCCATGAGACCAGCTAGAGAGGGTGATATCCCTGTCAGGGTCAAGAATTCTTACAATCCTAAAGCTTCTGGTACCCTCATCACTAAAAGTAGAGATATGAAAAAGGTTTGTAGCTAGATAATTTGACTCTAGGTTAGAGGATTAAAAGATCAAACAGCATTTAATTAATTTCTTAAATTCAGAACAGGCTGTACTAACCAGCATAGTTTTGAAGAGGAATGTCACCATGTTGGATATAGTTAGTATTCGCATGCTTGGTCAATTTGGCTTCCTTGCAAAGGTGAGAGAACTTTTTTTGCAGTTTACATTTTTCTCATTAATTTTGTTTGCAAATTTGATGGCTTTGTTTACTGTGCAGGTGTTTTCAATATTTGAAGATTTGGGCATTTCCGTGGATGTTGTTGCTACCAGTGAAGTCAGTATATCTCTGACCCTGGATCCATCAAAACTTTGGAGCAGAGAACTAATTCAGCAGGCAAGCAATTGATACTATTTAGTTGGTCATGAAGCTATGTGCTTACTTAGATATCAGATTCGGCTAATTCTCATATTCAAGGACACAAGGACCTGGCTAGATTTTATATTTATTAAATATTTCTCATTATTTTAGGGTAAAGATGGTGTTTACAAGCTAACATAGAGGGTGTTATGCATAGTTATATAATAAACTACTTATAACACTTGTTGGGTGAATGTCCAACTAAACATGTTGGACAGATTCCATGCCCTTACCAAAGTGTTGGGTGTCCAACATGGGTACTTTATAAATTTTGCTACTGTATTTATTTTCTTGTATTCATGTGTAAAATCACTGGCTAGTTTCTTATATGCCCCAGGTGATGTTGGTCCACGTTACAGCTTGTATATCTCATCTTTAGTCATAATCACCTCAGTTGAAGTAATTATATAGGCCTTGTTTTGTAGACATAATTTCTGTTTTATGTTAACATCTCTCTCTCTCTCTCTCTCTCTCTCTCCCCACTATATTTCTCTGGAACTGTCTTGTTTGTGCAGGAACTGGACAATGTAGTGGAAGAGCTAGAAAAAATTGCAGTTGTGAATCTCCTCCAACACAGATCAATCATCTCCCTCATTGGAAATGTACAGCGTTCTTCATTGATACTAGAGAAGGTATCTCTATCATCTTGTATGAATCGCTCAAGATTAGTAGCTACTGCTTTAGGAATCTGGGGCTCCTATTTTATGTGGCCGTACATTTTTCTCTGGGTTGCAAAGCACAAAATGGAAATCATAACTGAATGTCATTTTACATGAAAATTTTCATGTCTTCCATTTGCTTGTACCTTGACAGGTCTTTAATGTTCTCCGAACTAATGAAGTTAACGTCCAGATGATTTCACAAGGAGCATCCAAGGTCTTTTCTCATAACTCTTATACATCATTTTGATGTGTATCTAGCAAATATTGATCACTTGCTCTGAAACCAGGTGAACATCTCATTGATAGTAAATGATAGTGAGGCAGAAAGATGTGTGAAGGCCCTTCACTACTCCTTTTTTGAGAGTGGTGATTTGTCAGAAATAGATCTGGATGGTGGATTTGAGAATGACACGGTTTCGGCATTGCAAGCGGAAAGTTGATGACTGTAGTGACTTTATATGTTATTCACATGATTGTATCTGTTTGCATTCTGTTTTGTTTAGCTCAGCATGAATTTCTTATCCTCAAGCATTTATTATTGTATCTTGCTGAAATGCTTTGTAATTTATAAATATATTACATCTCTTTTAGATTTCATGTTAATTCATATACAAGTATTGTTAAGTTTAATTTACTCATCCTTTCACCATTAGTGTGAAAACATTCTGTATCACTCATAACAGGTGACTTTTACTTGTCATATTCAAATGGCACCCCCTTCTGGAAATCCTAGATTGATCAATCGATGGATCTCTCGCACCTGCAAGTTAGGGGTCACGATGAGTGAGGTTCTGGTAGTGTGGAAGGCTTAATGTGTGTGTCACGGGTTTAAGGGCTGCATTATTGACTGGAAAAGTGGGTCGTGATTAGGGGTGAACATGTGATGTGGGTGGACATGTGATGTGATGTGAGTATAAGAATATTGATTAAAATAGTGAATAAAAATAAAATATATTAAAATAGTCACTAAAATAAAATATTACGTTTAAATTATAATCATTTTATATTTTTTCTTTCACAATTATCAAATCAATTATAAAAAAAAAAATAATAATAATAATTTCAATTACAACTTTTTTAATCAGATTATTTTAAACAAGTTTTACCCAACAACCTAATGAGTACTTGGATTTATGATGTAAGTTGTCTAAATTATAAAATTATATTTTTGCCCATCCAACTGGATTTCAACAGTTAGTGATTTGTGTAGTTGTCTCCAATTGATCCAAATAAACAGAAAAATTGTGATAATGTGGAGGATAGAAATGAAATTAACTCAACACTCATAAAAATTTTTGTATAATTTTATGTTGAACTCTTTTATTGTCAGGCTATCCTCAAATTCAAAATCACAAATTCTTATGATCTGGTATGGAGACTGAAACGTCAGAAAAAAAATAAAAATAAAAATAAATAAACTTTGTGGAAGAAGCTTCAACACAACATTAATAAGCCTAAGAGCCTTGGCATCTAAAGGCAATATCCTCCTAGGTGAGATAAGCCTTTGAAAGCCTTGTTTTCTTCTAGTAGCAGTAAAAGATGTACTCCTGGGATTTTCTGATACTACCAAACCACTAAGCTTGAAGCCTTCCAAGCAACGCTACGTACACAAAAGTAGAAAATAGAACTGGGTACAGACAAGCCCACAAGCTTGTGAGTGTCGATGTCTCGTTTCCTGTGTTTCTAGCATTATTGTAGCCTTGTCCTCAAACTTCTCTTCTTGTCCTTAGGCCTAGCTATTTGCATTTCACATTAATGGCTTCAACTATAGTTCATGCTCATCGACCAACTTGAGCCCCCATCTTGTATCCTCACAATGTCGAACATACGGAACCCTAGCCCCAGTATCTGTTCTTCTTTTCACCTGGCAATCATAAAACGGAGGAAAATGAAAACAAGGTTCCATTGATGTGGCACGGTGACAAGGCAAATCATAATCCATTTCCTTTTGGGGATTGTTTAAAATCCATGGCCTCAAACCTCCAATCCCTTGAGCTACATATCCAAAGGTTGACCAAGGGCTTGTGATCAACACATCCATCAAGCTAAGAAGATAAATCTCAGCCCATGCCTTCATGTGGTGTGTTAGGTTCCCAAGCTGTTGGTATCCTTCATGGCTTGGTTGGAAAACACCAATCACTTCCCCATTAATTGTTGGATTTTCCCAATACATGTTTCTTAAATTCTCCAAGTACCCTGAATCCAAGGATGTCACAAGAAGTGCTTTTGATTTCGGATTTTTATTAGGTGTGTAAATAACAACAGAAATAGATTCTTGGGGATTTGTCAGGGGTTTCAGTTTGGGAAGCTAGTTTTTCTTCACAGAACAATTGAGTATTCGATCCATCATGTAAGAGAGCAGGCTAGTTACATCATATGAATTATTTATTCGATTGAAAATTGATTCGTTTACAATCAAGTGAGGGAGATAGTAGCTAGCTATATGATCCTTTAAGCTTTGGAATGGCAAGTTTGTGCTTTTAAAATCTCTCACTTGGATTCCAATTCTCTCATCGGCTTTCACCAAGTAGCATGATAATATCTTGTGATTAGCCCCCAAACTTGATTGGAAGGGTGGAAAAGGTACCGGCCTAAGTGATGGAAAACAGTTTCCTTTTTCCGGAAACAACTCTCTTAGGTCTTGCTCGAAAGATGGAATCAAGAACAAAGATGGAATGAAGTACTGATCCGATCTGATGACCAACCATGAAACCCCTCTCATGAAATTCTGATCTTGATCGCAAAAAAATTGCTTGGCATCCAGAGATGTACAAGATAATTGCAGTCTACACGGGCAATGCTATGAGCACCGGGCTGAAAATGCTCTAGGGTTTTGTTGTAGGATGCGGTGTGGGGACCGCAGTGTCCGTGGAGGGATTCGTAGCTTCGCAATGTGGAGATGAGATGAGATGGGGAGAGGGTTTGTGGGGTATAGAGTGGATTGGTACCGGCTTGAGCATGATTTTTCTCTGAAATCTGCAGATTCAAGTCCGTCAACCAATTTGTCTTTGAGTTTGCTATTGGTAGGTACTTGAAGAATGATCTACTGAACCTGCGAATCAAAGAAAGGAAAAACTAGAAAAGTGAAAAAAAATAAATAATAAGAAACTCATTCATTCTTTTCTTTTTGTTTATGCACTCGACACGACAATCTAAAACAACCAATCAAAAGTATATCATATAATGGTTAAGGACTTTCCAACAATCAGAGGAAACTCATGTTCACATTGTTTGTAGCATAATAATTGAGGACAGATCAATGCATGAGCATCACGGTGGTGAGGCCAAAGAATGATCAGATATGTAGTCTTACCCGTTTTCAAGATGCGTTACAAGTTCGCAGTCTTCTTTATCAAAACGGAAAAAGAATGAAAGTAAGATAAAATAATATTTAAAGAAAAAATGTATCCAAATTGACCTAGAATCTCAATAAAATCACTTAGAGAGAAACTGGTCTGGTCATCACCCAAATATTCCAAGCCCTTTTATGAGCTCAAACGATAGACGACATTTTGAGTTATGAAATTTTAACTTGAAGAAGAAAGTAATAGGTTATGTATATACCTTTTTGGGAAGTTATTCCAACTGTTCCCAATCCTCCATTTTGATCCAGTGCTGTTCTACAATAAATCAATGAGACTAGTAGCAATGTTTACAAACCCGGACCGGACCGGTCGAACCGGGACCCGGGCTCGGTTCCGGTCCAGCAAAACCTGCAAACCCGTTCTAGGCCTAAAACCGTTCAGAATAGTGAGAACCGGATGGCCCGCCGGTTCAACCGGAAAAACCGGTGAACCGGCCGAGTCTTGAAAAACCGTCCGGGTCTGTTGCACTTATATATAAGTGCTAATAAAATCTAATTTAGGGTTCCAAACAGATTCAGCTCCTCTCCCTCTCTCTCTCAACTCAAAACGGCGTTGATGGTCTTCCTCTCCGCAGATCGTTGGTGATCGGAGGACACAAATCCGGTGAGCTTCTTCTCTTTCTCTTCCCCTTCTCTTACTCTTCTGCTGTGCTGTGTGGATGTGGTGGCTGTCCGGTCCTATTTCTCTCCCCCTTCTCTTCTTCTTTGCCTTTTTTTGCTGGTTTTGTTTTTTTTTTTTTTTTCTCTGGTCTGATTTTATATATATAAATTCCTCTTTGATTGCGAATATATATAAATTTTATGATGAAATTTTGTTTGTTTAAGCATAGCCAACGGTTAGATTGAGCTGTGTTCACATCGGTTTTATGATGAAATTCCTCTGGTCTGATTTTTTCTCAGGGGGCTGTGTTCACTGTATTGCAGCTGAAACAAAAAAAAAAAAAAAAAAAAAAAAAAAACAAAAGGTAAATCTGATCCTTCTTTTCCTTATTGAACATGAAAACATATTGATTGATTGATTTGTTGAGTTGAGTTACTGGTTTGTTGAGCTTCAAAAAAAAATTATGAACAGGGAAAGAAAATGTTGAGCTACTGGTTTGTAAACATCGGTTGATTTGTTCCTTCTTTTCCTTATTGATTCAGGTTAAAAAAATCATAGTCACCATTATCTCAATATATATGTTAATAACATCCCATTTAGCTTTTGTATTCATCCACAAACTTCCACAGTAAATAACACAACATAATATTAATAACTAAGCACCATCAATCAACCACAAATAGATTAGTAAACAATTACCAATCAGTTATCAACATTTGATGTTTGGACGTAGTGTTTGATTAGGTGCAATCTAAATAAACATATGGGTATACACATGTGTTCTCATTTACACTTAGCATCAAAAGTCACGCATTTCTTAAAGTTTGCTTTTGTTCCTGCAAGAGTCCAGACTCTTCTCATAGTTTCCCTCTCAGATAATTGCTACACTGACTGAAATTTGATCATATCCCATAACCATTATAGCTCAATTATTGGAAAATCTATTACAGTGAATGAAAAACCATTACAACTTGATTATTCCTCTATCATGATAAATGAATAAGGATGTTGTCAAAGCAGCTTTTCATTTGTCGCTTGCATTTTAAGTAGAGGCCATAGATTTGACCCTTATCCAGGACAAGCATCTATATATTAATCCTTTTAAGTAGAGGCCATGGATTGGTTTCGAACCCTTTTTTTTTTATATTTATTTACCTACTTTCATTTAGGAAGGATGGATGTTTATTATTGTGTTTTAAGATTTGGAATTATAGATCTTATCTCTATGCTTGTTTGGTTTATGTTTGTGTTTGAGATTTGACTATTAATTGATGTAGTAAATTATAGTATTTTTATTTGATTATGTTTGTGTTTTTATTTGGCAAATAGGTAATATTAATTGCTTTTAGTATAATGCTTTTATTATTTTCATTATTATGATTGTATTTATAATATGTTCTATTTTCTAACTTTGATATATATGTAGATTGTGAAGTAATTTTTGTTGAGCAATCCATTTAGAGAAAGGTCTTCAACAAATAAAATAAGGTAGGTCACATTATTATTGCAAATTACAAGTTTATTGTGAATGATATTTGAAAATTCTATTATTTTGTTGAATTTAATTTTTTTTTTCATTTTTTCATTTATATTTTTAATATATATATTTAATATATTTATGATGTAATAATGACGTCACGGTTCGACCGCTTTGACCCGGCGGTTGAACCGGTGACCCATCCACCCGGTTCCTTTTCCGGTTCGCTCACCGGTCCGGGTTTCAAAACATTGACTAGTAGTATCAAAGCAGGCCAAATAACAGAACAAGTAGCCACAATCCATCTTCTCCTCATCATATAGAACCCTACCCTAATTTCTTGCACTGCAACACAAACATAGGCATTTCCCCACAAAGGGCCGACAACGTTCGAGGCGTTACCAAAAAACATACACTCAATAACAAACTCGTTATCAAAAATTTAGTAACATCCAAATCAAGTAATGACAACCATGCCATGATAACTCCCTCCATGGAAGATGCATTTAAAAAAAAAAAAAAAAAAAATCTTGCATTGTTTTGCTTGAAAGGGGGGTCTATTACTTGTTAGTGCTAATTTATGACATGGGAAGTTTTGTTAATGACACTTAAATGGAATGAATATGTAACATATTCATAAAAGTTTTTGTGCTATATTTATTCCTATCTAATAAGATGCATGGTTGCATCTATCAATGGCATAACATATGCACACAAACACAAAATATATGTGAAAAATATATAAATTTTATTATCATAAATCCAATTTGAAATTTCAATTTGCTCATTTGGATTCATTAACTTTTTTTCCTCATCTCAAAATGGTGGCAAGTAGGTAGCAATTTTTTCATAATCATTTTGTTCTTAACCCCCTATTTTCTTCATTTGGTACTTTAGCTAAATTTTATTTATTATGACATTACAGTCTTAATTTTGTTGAATTGTGTTTAAATTTACAATTAAATTTTTCCTTTTGTTTCATATAATTATATAGACATATTTTAAGAGAAAGTATCAAAATTAGAAAATAGTTTCTATTGAATAAAAAAGAATGGGCCGTTCTGTCCTTTCCATTCCATGCTCCGACGAGGGAACGGCGTCGTTTGTCTCAAATTCACAACTGGTCTTTTCGTTTTCTTGTGTCTATTCTATCACATTTTTCCTTGGCAATATCGCATCTTCCATCTCCTTAGCCAGCGCCGCCAATCTTCCCCTGCACATCTTAACGTGCGCAGCTACAATGGCTCTGAGGATGGCGACGCTAAAATGCGCCGGGGAGAAGATGGGGTGTGCATTCGGACTCAGAAGGTGGACCCACTCCATCGCCCAACCTCCGCCGCTTGATACTCCGATGAGTCACACCACCGTCTCATCACCGTTGGTCTTGCCTGAACACGACCATGACTCCATTAACAACAACAACAACAACAACGTTGGATTCGAATTCCCAAGTTTCTGTTTCGGTGGTGGATCTATGGAGCTCATGGCTGTCCCCAAGAGGAAGGTAATTTCAAGCTCCAATTTCTTGCTCGCTTTTCACAAAGTTCAATTGTATATACATATATTTGATTTATTTGTTATTCTGTGATGTTTTAAGATTTGGTTTTTGCTTAATTTTTGTTGGGTATTCAAGTTTCAAGCTGTGTTAAGATTTATTTGTTATTCTGTGTTTTAGGGTTTTGTGGCAATACAGTTAGAACTGATACTATGCATTTGATTTCAGGTTCTTACTCATCTGTTTCCCTAAATAATAAAAATAAAAAATAAAAAAATTAATTTTTACTTGATACTAGGATTTGAGTTGGATGTAATGTATGCTTCACTCCTTATTTGGATTATGCTTTGGCTAGTTCTGGTATTTTTGGTATAATTTGTGTTTTGAAGCTTCAATTTTTATTTGTTTGATCTTCAACAACTTGGCCCCATTCTAAATTTATGATTTTCGGCCTTTTTTACTACCTCAGTATGGAACTCAATTCTTTTATTGGCTATGTTGCTTGCTGATACATGTGTTTACCTAACTGGGGATGCTGAAAATGTTCCCAAAAAAAAAATGTTTTCTCCATTTTTTGGTGTTTTAGTATAACAGAAAACAAAACTGAATGAAAACAATTTTCATGGTCAATAGACAATGAGCTGACTTGGGTTGATGTGTTGTTTTCTGTTTTTAATATGTCTGTACTGCAAAATCAAAGTGTAAATGATTGTTCCTTTTCAAGTTTACTCCTTTGCACTTTCATTTTGCTTTACAAGCATTGCACACTATTTGATTTACAAATATTGTGCAGTTTTTACAGTTTGATCAAGGTTTCCATAAATATGATTACTTTCAATTTATGGTTATAGTGTTTTGAAACCATCACACCGTACTATGAAAAGTGACTTCGAGGTTTTGGACACCATCGATTTACTATATCCACATGAGGCCTTGTGGCTTGGGTGATGCTGTGTTAATTTGTATCGTCAGGCAGTTCATGAATGATTTTCAGTTGGATTGTCGTCATCTCATTTCTTATACCCACTTTTTATCTCCCATTTTCAACTTTCAAGCATTGGATTTTTCTAATGAATGACTAAATTCACTATCATGAAGTCTATCACATTCACTAACATACTTCTACTTGTACATTTTATCCATGTCATTGTGGTAGTGTTCTGGCTTTAGAATATTTATGCAAAACAGAAAGTGTTCTTCGAAAGCATTGGTGCAAATGATAAGATTTTCTTGATCATGCAGGTTTCTCCGCACAAGAGAGGCATAAGGAATGGACCAAAGGCTTTGAAACCTGTTCCAGTGATCATCCGCTGCAAGTAAGGCCTTTGCTCCTGTTATTAGCAATTTACATTTTATGTTTCCCATAGAAATTTATAGATTCATGACTACATTAGTTATCTTGAAAATTTGTTAAAACTTTTGACTACAATGACTCTGGTCCGCCTGTGAAGTCACTTCCGCACAAAGTGTGGTTCGGTGTGTAAAACAAAGCCTTTAAAGTTCATATGTCATTATATCTTATCTCTCAAAAAACAAAATGCTCGTATATGACCTTGAACTGGCTATTGGAACAGTGACTTTTGTGAACTTCTGAATTTTGTCGTATGACAATCTGCATACAAATACAACATGTCTGTGCTATAATACCATAATGTTATTGGGGCATGTACCTTATGCTCCAAGTATCTTGTCAAAATAAAGAGTAAATTACACTAACCTCTCTTAAGGTTTAGAGAAAATATAGAATCTCATAGTTTTGGCATAATTACATTGAGTTCCATTAAGATTTTAATTCACATAACACTTAACCCTATTTTCATCAATAATTCGCTAATCATGTGGATAGAAAAATGTTGTCATCTCTTTTACACTAAAAAATATATAGATATCTATATATATATATTCTTGTTTATCATTGTATCTTCATCACACAATTTGCATTAATTTTGGTCTCTTTAGTCTTATTGAAAGGGATGTCGGTCTAATTATGTCAAAATTGTGGGGTTTGCTGTTTTTTTTCCAAATCTTAAGGGAGGTCAAGTGTAATTTATCCTTCGTTCAAAAAAAGTGTAATTTACCCTAAAATAAATAAGCAAATAAATATGCCCATCCACATTGGTCATATTTTTGTAACTTGGTAAACCAAAGGACCTCACTCTCGTATTTGATTCCAGTTTTTGTCGAATCATTTAGCATATCATGTCTTTACTTAACTTCTATTGCATCTTTTCCAGGAGTTGTGGTCGAGTGAAGCTACCACACTTCTATTGTTGCAGTGGAGATAGGGGAAATACTGGTGAAAGGAACGGTTCATCCAGTTGATTTAAGCCTGTTGCTTTTTAATTCAACGATTCACATAAAACTAAATCCGCAGGTTTTGTTGTCTTCTATTACAAGTTTAGAACATCATGAGATTGTATTAGAAGTCAATCGCCATTTTCTTGTTGGGATTTAGGTTTTTATTGGCTATATCCTCTATTCTAGATATCATTTTCTTTTTATCAAATGGCTACATTTTGCGATCAAATCAACCAAGAAAACAGGGTACAGGTACAACAAAATGTTGTAGATGGAGGAGCTAAAACAACCCATTTTTTGAAAGTGTCTTGTTCTTACAAACGGTTAGCACGGCTGAGATTTCGTTATATAGAAATGGGTCTTACAATCACAAATTTCTTGGGACATTACCTGGTAAATACAAGGGTAATAATAAGGCCCACATAAAGGTAGGAAAATTTGAACCATTCACCTCTTTCTCTTTTTTTTTCATATCCGAGTGTCCGGACTAGCTTTTGCGCACCTTGACTAATTATTATTTGAATCATTCACCTCATTAACTTGGCCAATTAAATTATTTATTGAGTTTAGTATATTCAAATAACAATTTAAAAAAATCACATTTTACATATAAAATCATATTTTAAAAATATGACTTTAAAACAAAATAAATTTAGAAGAATTTGAGTTTGGGAAGTAAATTTTTGTACAAACTTGAGTGATTGGATACCATTAAAAAAAAAAAACTAGGGTTGTAATTTAGATGGCCTCAACTCGAGCTGAAAAGGTAAATTTTTTAAAATTTGATTAATATATTTTTGAATTTGATGTAAGTTTTGATAGAAAATCAAAAGAATAAATTAAATTTAAGTCGAGCTTGGCAACGACACGGACAACCAAAATCTCAATTTGTATTTTTAAACCCAAAAAAAAAAAAAAATGAAATATTAAAAATATATATATATAAATTATTAATTATTTGATGATATTAAAATAATGTGAACTATAAATCAAATTCACATTTATTATAGAGAAAATTAGTCTAAGGTCTATCTACCATTTTTTAATAATGGAAGATATTCACAATATTATTTATGATGTCTAAGGTCCCTAAACCCTACACTTATATATCACAGAAAAATTTGAGAAGAAACCAAAGGGCTTCAAAAACTATCTCCGAGAGATCTAAGCTTTGGTCTCTCTCTTCTCTCTCTTTGTTACATCAATGGCATCTGCATTGGTATCCAACGGCAATTTCTCCATCGCAAAGTCTCCAACACCGTCAACTAGCCGTGTTGCTTCTGTTTACAATGATGTTTAAGGTCGTCCATGGCCCCCCTAGCTCTGCCACCGGCGACCCCGAGTCCTCCTTCCGCTCCATCTGCATCATCGCCACTGCTTCTATCTCTTCTTACCTCACCAAACCTCCTTTTACTTCCATCATCAAGCCCTTTGTTGAATCTCTCGTTACAGAACAAGATCACAATTCTCAGATCGAAGCCACGTTGTGCCTTGCAGCAGCGATCAATGTTACTCCAGATCCGGATTCTATGTATTTGAAGAAATTGTTACCGAAACTCGAGACGTTGTTAAAGTGTAATAGCTTTAAGGCGAAGCCTGTGCTGTTAATGCTGATCGGAAGTGTGATCGGATCTGGAGCTACTTCGAGTCACCAAATTGTAAAGAATTTAGTGTCATGTTTGGTTGAGTTTATTGGATGCGATGATTGAGTGGCGAGAAAGGCTGTGGCTATAACAATCCCGACACATGATTAACGTTAATCCATACTCAATTATGCCCAATGAGTAATTAAAGTGAAATTTTACGTCATATGTTGACGTATTTGTGTTTATATCTGTTTCTCGTAGAAAGATTTGTTCATGTTCTCGTTTCGGTTTGCGAATTAGAGGCTTTATTAGCATCCGATTCAAAAATTGACTTGATTTATGTGTTAATTAGAATTTTATGGTATATTTAATTAAAATTCGATTCGGAATGATTAAATTAAAATAATTAATGTCCAACTGATTAGCTTAATCAATAATTTAATTAAGCCACTAAATAAGCCTATATAAGGCTAATATGACTCTTTGAAGCCAATTGTTACACCCTTATTTCATCCTCCTTAAACTCCAAATGTGTGAGAGAAAGAGAGAGACTAAGAGAATGTGACAACCCTCACCACTGATTAGTGCTAATCTATGATTAAGCATGTTAAGTGACTGATTGACTGAAATTATGACTGATTGATTGAGTGTATTAGTTAAACGCATTTCTATCTGATTGATCTGTTCGTATGTTATGTTTTAAGCTGTAAATTGAAGGCCTTATCGGCGGCCGAATCTGAAATCAATTAATGTTTTATGTTAATTAGAATTTATGTGATTTTATGGTATATTTAAGTGAAATGTGATTTGGTATAATTAAATTAGGTTATTTATTGATAAATTACAAAAGTTGGACTTATCTACAAATTTGCCATCTAGTGGATTAATCTAGGCCAACCTCTCTCCACTTCATACACTTTTGATACAACATTTCTTCAGCCATTTGAGAGCAAAACCGTTTAAGAGAGAGAGAGGTAGGAGGAACTTGTTTTCATTAAAAATTGGCTTGGAGGCTTAGGAGATTGAAGGATTCCTTGCATATTGAGCTTCTACATTTGACATTGGAGACTCAAGGTAGAGAATTTACCTTCTTGTTCATATTTTGGGTTGGTTCTTGCATGGTTTAGAGGATTGTTGGAGTTTAGAGCCAAGTTATGGCTTAAATTGTTGAATTGAAGCTTGAATCATGCATGCATATACATATTCTTGCATTTTGAAGTTGATTTTCATGAAATCTTGCATGCAAGTTTACATTCTTGTTCTTGTCCATGAGTTCATCATGGTTTTGAGTTTAATCTTGCTTTGGATCATGTTTTGAGGCATTAGAATTCACTAGAATTCATGCATGTCACATGTTCTTCATGTTCATGAAAATTTCTTTGAAATTATGTTTAATTGAACTACCTTTGGGCTTTGATTTCTCAAATTGATCTTTGAAACATGTTATACTATGAGTTTACAAGTGTTTTCCAGAAAATTAGCCCAAAAGGATCGAATTTGATGCTTTAAAAGTTGAATTTGAGCTTGGAGGTTCAATCTGGAAATTCCAGATTTTAGACCCACGCTCGAGCGTAAGACTTCACACTCGAGCGTACACTCTGAATACATGCAGTTCGCTCGAGCGGGGAAAGTAATGCTCGAGCGTGAAATGCGTGTATCTAATACTTTGCATGTGTTTGCAGTCCGCTCGAGCGAAGGAATGCACGCTCGAGCGAGGACTTGTGTCTCACGCTCGAGCGGGGGTCGAGCGCCCGTCGAGCGTGAATTTCATGCATCCAGTACTTTTGCAGTCCGCTCGAGCGAGGATCTTTTGTCTGCATGTCCGCTCGAGCGGAGAAAGCCACGCTCGAGCGGGACCCCTGTTTCAGCAAAAATTTGAAAAGTGTTTTAAAGTGCATTTTTGCATCTTCATTCCATCATCGGCATTCCTAGACCTAGTTTAAGGCATCTTAATGAGGATAATGCTATAGAACCACACCGAGTCAAGATAGGGACTAAGTTATTGTTTTTCCAAACGTGCAACTTAGTGTGTGTTTATCCTGTAACTATGTAGGGTTGGCATCCGAGGACGCTCACTAGCCTATCTGTAGCCCAGAACTCTGTGAGTAACAATATTGTAAAGATATATTCAATCATGAATATTTTCTGAATGAACAACTGTACTACCTTCCGAAATGATATTTCTTACTGGATGAATGTTTGTCCTATTTGTGAACTGTATTCGTGACATCCATAACAATTTACTGTTACTGTACTGTACTGCTATTGTCACAGAGATCTCTGTCAGTTCCCATGTTTGGAACCATTACTGTTTACTGATATGATGGCCATCAACTGACTGTTCGGTCTGTTAAGACCTACTGTACTGTTTTGCTGTTGGATGTACCACATATGACTATTATAGTTTCTGAATGACTGTTATGGCATGAATTATGAGCCACAAACCGAATGACTGATATACTGATAAACGACTGTTTTCAATACTGAAAGGACATTCATTCTTAACCTCTTTACTCATATGTTATTCACTGGGCTTTAGCTCACTGCTCATATATATATGTAGGTGTTCAGGCACCGGACCGTTGCTAGAAGCGTCAGGCTAAGCCCTTATTTTGTCAAGCCAACCTTTGTGCCTCACTTCGAGGTTCCGGATCTGTTCAAGCTACGGCTGCTTTTGGGGGTGTCTTAAATTCGCTCTATCTGTCTCTGTTATGTATAGACTGAATGAGAATTGTACTGTACTGTTATGGTAGGGATTTGGTCCCTAACCTGAATGCCCATAAATGATGTATATATATACTGTTTTTGTTCTGAATGTGAACATGTTATGAAAAGTCTTATTGCATACAGATTGTCACAGCTCATTGGACATCTTTTAATTACTGTTTTGGCTTCCGCCAGCCCCTGTACTCTGTATTACTGTTTTACTGTTAAGCAGGCCTTCGGTAATCTCGGATTACTGGCCGGTTACGGTGCTAAACCCATAGGGGCGGGTTTGGGTTGTGACAGAGAACAAGTGAGATCAACAAGGGAAAGAGAAGAATTACTAGGATTGTTGGGAATTGAAGAGAATTGTGAAGCTTAATCCTCTACTCTTGTGAATTCAAAGTTTAAGGTAAGAAATCAAGCTTTTAATTGTGTCATTGAGGTACTTAACACATATATTCAAAAGAATTAAGTAAATTGAGGCAAGAATTAAGCTTATTGGAGTAGGCAAGAAGAGTATACATACATGCGTGTACATTGCATTGCAATTAGAGCATGATGTCTAAGAATGTGTCCCATGCATGTTTATATTTTGGTTTTAGTTTAAGAATTCAACTTGTTTTTGTGGCAATATCTCTATTAACCATGTTTTGAAAGTTGAAGCTTATATTATTACATGTAAGTCACGTTCTTGAAGTTTCAAGTTGAATTTTGGCCAATTTACTTACTCTTGGGCCTTGATTTTGTGAAATGATCCTTAATTTTTGATGATTTCCAAGTTTAAATGTATTTTCTCAAGTGTTTGGCCCAAATGGATGAGTTTTGTAACTTTAAAGTTGAAATTGGGAGCTTGGACGTAAATCTGGAAATTCCAAAATTCAACCTCTCCGCTCGAGTGTCAGATCCTGTGCTCGAGCGGCCACCTTTGTTTTTGCATCTCCGCTCGAGCGACCAAAAGTTCGCTCGAGTGTGAAATGCAAGCTCCCAGAAGTCCATGTTTTTGCAGACTGCTCGAGCAGCAAGTGTTGCGCTTGAGCGAAGGCATGAGTCTCACGCTCGAGCGTTTGTCAAGCATGAAAATCACACAACCAGTACTTTTCCAAAGTTTGCAGACCACTCGAGCGAAGGAAGTTGAGCTCGAGCGGCCCTTCATATTTTTTCATGTCCACTCGAGTGGAGAAAGTTGCGCTTGACTGGGGACCCCTGTTTCCATCATTTTGACCAAGTGTTTTCAAGTACATTTTGGCATCATCATTGCATTTTAGGTATTTCTAGGCTAAGATTAAGACACCATGATGAAGATAAGAAGTAAAAACGACTGAAAATGTGAAATTGATTCAACAAAGATTGAAAACTGCACAAAGTCGCCAAAAGAGTTATGCTGATGTCCAAAGAAGAGACAGAGAATATGAAGTTGGGGATCACGTATTTATCAAAGTAACTCCGATGAAGGGCCAAACGCAGTTTGGGGTGAAAGACAAGTTAGCACCGAGATATGTTGGATCGTATGATATCCTTGAGAAAATTAACCCGGTGACATATCAGGTAGCCTTACCACCAATTATGGAGCATATGCATGATGTCTTTCATGTTTCAATGTCACGGGATTACTTACGAGATCCATTACATGTTATTGAGCCGACACATGTGCTTTTGAAAGACGACTATACCTATGAGGAGAGGCCAATTCAAATCGTGAACTATAAAATCAAAAGATTTAGGAATAAGGAAATTCCATTGGTGAAAGTTGATTGGCAAAATCAAGGAGGGACTTATGCTACATGGGAAACGGAAGAAGATATAATAAAGAGATATCCGAATTTGTTTCCGTTGGACCCGACATTCTTCCAAAACGAAGATAACTCGAGTTTTGAGGACCAAACTTTTTAAGAGGGGAAGACTGTAACAACCCCGACTCATGATTAACGTTAATCCATGCTTAATTATGCCCAATAAGTAATTAAAGTGAAATTTTGCATCATATGTTGCCTTATTTGTGTTTATATCTATTTCTCGTAGAAAGATTTGTTCATGTTTTCGTTTCGGTTTACGAATTGAAGGCCTTGTTGGCATCTGATTTAGAAATTGACTTGATTTATGTGTTAACTAGAATTTTTAAAATTTTATGGTAGGTTTAATTGAAATTCGATTTGGAACGATTAAATTAGAATAATTAATGTCCAATTGATTAGCTTAATCAATAATTTAATTAAACCACTAAATAAGCCTATATAAGGCTAATATGACTCTTTGAAGCCAATTGTTACACCCTTATTTCATTCTCCTTGAACTCCAAACGTGTGAGAGAAAGAGAGAGACTAAGAGAACAAGTGAGATCAACAAGGGAAAGAGAAGAATTACTAGGATTATTGGGAATTGAAGAGAATTGTGAAGCTTAATCCTCTACTCTTGTAAATTCAAAGTTTAAGGTAAGAAATCAAGCCTTTAATTGTGTCATTGAGGCACTTAACACATATATTCAAAAGAATTAAGTAAATTGAGGCAAGAATTAAGCTTATTGGAGTAGACAAGAAAAGTATACATACATGCATGTACGTTGCATTGCAATTAGAGCATGATGTCTAAGAATGTGTAACATGCATGTTCATATTTTGGTTTTAGTTTAAGAATTCAACTTGTTTTTGTAGCAATATCTCTATTAACCATCTTTTGAAAGTTGAAGCTTATATTATTACATGCAAGTCATGTTCTTGAAGTTTCAAGTTGAATTTTGGCCAATTTACTTACTCTTCGGCCTTCATTTTACGAAATGATCCTTAATTTTTGATGATTTCCAAGTTTAAATGTATTTTCTCAAGTGTTTGGCCCAAATGGATGAGTTTTGTAACTTTAAAGTTGAAATTGGGAGCTTGGAGGTGAATCTAGAAATTCCAGAATTCAACCTCTCTGCTCGAGCGTCAGGTCCTGTGCTTGAGCAACCACCTTTGTTTTTGCATCTCCGTTCGAGTGACCAAAAGTTTGCTCGAGCGTGAACTGCAAACTCCCAGAAGTTCCATGTTTTTGCAGACCGCTCGAGCAGCAAGAGTTGCGCTCAAGCGAAGGCATGAGTCTCACGCTCGAGCAACCGTCGAACGTCTGTCGAGCGTGAAAATTACACAATCAGTACTTTTCCAAAGTTTGCAGACCGCTCAAGCGAAGGAAGTTGCGCTCGAGCGGCCCTTCATATGTTTTCATGTTCCCTCGAGTGAAAGAAGTTGCGCTTGAGCGGGGACCCCTATTTCCAACATTTGACCAAGTGTTTTCAGGTACATTTTGACATCCTCATTGCATTTTAGGCATTCATAGGCCAATATTAAGACACCATGATGAGGATACGAAATAGAAACACACCAAGATAAGAAAGAATTAAGTAATGTTTCCGAGTATGTAATTCAGTACGTGTTCGTTTTGTAACTGTGTAGGTCACGCGCCACAAGACGTCTGATTTGCCCATTCTGTCTGTTTGCCTTGAAGCCATCTGTTAATTGTGAGTAATAACTCTGTAAAACTATGTTTGATTATAAGTATTTTCTAATTGAAATGATATGATCTGTTTTCTGAAATCCTATTTTATGAATCATGAATGAATGCCATTTTTCTAAAATGTATTTGTTGCATCCTTAGTTCACGTGGCCCTCGCCTAGGGTAACAATAATGTGGCTAATATGCACGTGGCCCTTGCCCGGGGGTAACAATACCATGGCTACTTGCATGCAAGATATGGACCTATATGGTCGTCGGTACCGACTATACATGTGGGTCTCAAGACTAAGTTAATATGATAGCTAATGGATGTACTACATATAACTGTTATGATTTTCGAACAAGTATGTGAATCTGAATCTGTTTCTGATTTAAGATTGAATATGCATATAAATTTGTTTCTAATATAAACTCTGTTTTCTAACTCTGAGATGGACATCATTCATTAAACTCTTTACCTTGTTATTATTCATTGGACTTTCGCTCACTCTATTATTTATGTATGTAAGTGACCGAGTTTGTGGCCAAGCTCAGTGATGACCGTTTGGAGAGTTTTTGGTCAACCAGCCTTTGCGCCTTCCGAGGAGGTTCCATATGGTCATGTTTGTGAATGTAAAGGCTTTATTTTCTTTTGAGTTATGAACAAATTTTCTGTTAATTGTATATTAGGCTAAGTCCTTTTTTGGTCCTATCTGTAATGAATGTGACAATATAACGTCAGGTATATGTATATGAAAGTTACAAAAATTTATGTCCCATATGTGTCTGCACAGCTCAATGGACTATGTATGTTTCTATATTTGCTATTGCAGCCCCTAATTATATATTATTCTGTTCGAATTACTGGCCGGTTACGATGCTAAACCTATATTGGTGAGTTTGGGTCGTGACAGCAGCAGAGGCACTGGTGAAGTTGGCATTGGTGGAGAGAGATTTGTTGATAGAGTTTAAGGTGTCGTGTTTGAAGACAGTTGAGGTTAGAAATTTTGATAAAGTTTGAATCGATTTTGAGTTTTTAGATTATGGGTTTGGTTACTTGAAATTGTGAATTGAAATTGAGTGTGTGATTTCATCACACGGGGAGTGCGTGATTTGGCTAGAGAAAATCAACAAATTTCTCTGGCCATCACACAGCGAAAATTAACACAAAAAATTAACAGACACAATTTTCTCTGATTTGGTTAAAACGCAGAGAAAATTATAAGCAAATTAGAGAAAATTAGTCAAATACATAGAGAAAATTGTGAACAAATCACAGAGATATTTGTGAGCAAATTAGAAAAAATTCAACTCCAGAGAAATTTCAAAACACAGAAAATCAAAAAAGTTGAGTAAACCAGAAATTTCTTTGGATTGAATTTTCTCTAGATCGATTTGAAGGACCTTAGACATTATGAAAATATTTGATGTCCTATATGCTATGAAATCTTAATATCAGAAACCCTAAAAAAAATCCCCTTTATTATATAAATAATTAACATGATACAAAATCATTTTTTTTTTTTTTAATAAAAAATGACAAAGATGATCACAAAGGCATATATTGATTCTTCAATTCTGATCTTATCATATAAATTATTTATCTTAATATTATTAATTATTTTATAAAAAAAAAATATTAATTAAGTGTAATCCTAACAAAATAATTAGCCTAACTGAAGAAAAAAAAATAAAAAATCTCAAATTTGTGTCTATCACATTTTTCCTTGGCAATAATATCACATTCCATCTCCTTAACCAGCGGCGCCGATCATCATCAGCAACAACAACAACAACAACAACAACAACAACAACAACGTTGGATTCGAATTCCCAAGTTTGTTGTTCGGTGGTGGATCGATGGAGGGAGCTCATGGCTGATAAATCGCGGAACCTATTCTCAGCATTTATTTGATTTGAAAGACCCAACTTCATCAATATTCAAGCATCATGCAATTTGCAGACGATGCTTGTGATGTTGAATTCTGAAACATTACTCATTTTATTTTTATTTCCAAATCTTTTGTCCTCATATTCACTCACTCAAAATCATTCAATTATAAAATATAAAAATTTTAAGATATCATTTTATGAGTTAGTGTTGATAATATTCCATTATCTTAATTTTTTATATTATTCAACGTGTCTTTCAAAATGAACCGTCATCACTCAAGTGTTTCGAGCAAGCCCACCAAGCTTTACAGTAGTGTCTCTCCAAGTGAATAGTTGGATAGTCAACCGAAGAGGATCCAAACTCATTAATGAATACATTATTATGATATACAAATATAATTATTATGATAGATAAGGAATAACATATCCCGTTGCTGGGAAAAGGCAAGGTAAAAAAAAGGAACCATGAACTAATTAAAAGCTAGATTTATCCACCAAACCTGCTTCACCCAAAGCTAAAAAGAAAGAAAAACCAATTGAAATCATGGTAAAACACATCACCTACTCTATCAACAAAGTTTTCTAAATAAAGAGGCCATTCTTTGCCTACTTTAAACATTTTTTGCCCAATGAGATTTGATTGAAAAATGTTACTAAAAAAAACAAACAAAAAATTATAGCAACCAAAACCTCCGAGGGCTGAATGCGTTAACCCCAAAATTAAACATTAGTATGCAAGTTTGAAGGATTTTTTTTTTACATGTGAATCAGAAACTATGCAGTCGGGTGAGCATAGAAACAAGCTCATCACTTGAAGGCCGATCCTCAGGCAAATCAGATAGGCATACCACTGCAATTCTCACTGTCATCAGTATCTCATCTTCTTCTTCTTCTTTTTCTACTTCTTCTCCAATTATACGCTTATCTAACACTTCTCGTGCCTCCCCTGCTTCCTGCAGATGCCTAAGCCACCCTCCCAAACTTCCCCCACCGGCTGCTTCCCCAAAGAACGGTTCCTTTGGATCTCTGCCAGTTAACAAGACGCCCAGAATTACCCCAAAGCTGAAGACATCGCTCTTATCAGTATACCTGTTGAGATCAAACCAAATGTCCACTTTCAGTTATATCAGCATATTAAAGCTTCAATTTTGGAACAATGCATATCCCAAGCCATAGATGAAACCAATTCAAGCATTAGAAGCTGATGATGACAATCAATCACAAAATTCATTGTTCCATTAATTTATGTTTATTGGCCAAAACAAACATAATGTCTTGTCATGAAGAGAAGAGAAACAAGCCTTTCCAGATTGAGCAAACATTACAATAAAAAAACTTAAAATTCAAAGAGAGAGAAGATCAGTTGGTAATGCAAACAAAGATAACCACAGTAAATGTAGCACTAAAACGAAAGGCAAGCATTTATTATTAGGGTTAATTTTACTTTTGTCCCTTAAATTATTGTTATTTTTTTTTTATATTATTATTCCATTCATTAAGTATCAATTTCATGTAATTAGTCTCCAGACTTTTCGATTTCAATTCACATGGTCCAATTGAAGACATCCGTCACAATCAGTAATGGTGGAAGCCTAAACAAACAAGCAAAAAATGTAATTTTACAATTTAGGCGACTTAAATCATATAACTAAACACTCATTTTCTTATGCACACTCATATTACACAACTTACAACCAGATCTTCTTCTCGAACCCTCCTCTCCTTTCATCCTCTCCCTTTCCCATCCTCACTTAAGTTGTTAAAATTCTAAAGTGATCTTTTTGCCCATCATATTAGGCTTCAACTTTTAGTAATTAATTTGGCTGAAATCAAAAACTCTTACGCTGTTTTGGTTGGAGGATTTAAGAATGGATTTGGAAAGAAAAAATAAAAAGTAGTTGACACGTAAATAAAATATACTTACATTTCACTTAGTTTCACACTCATTTTCCCTTTCCAAATCCCCGACCAAACACAGCGTTAAGGATTAAATAGATGAAATTGATAGTTTATAAATGAAATAAAAAGAAGATAGCAATAATTTAGAGGATAAAAGTGGAATTAACCAACCCCCCCCCCCCCCCTCTTCTTTTTTTTTTTTCTCTCTCTCTCTCTCTCTCTCTCAAGATGTAAGACACCAAACTGGTTCCTATTGAATCCAAGAACCAAGATTACATTAAAATTGCTGAATATGTAGTCCTTGTGAATCCATTATACTTTCCACAATATAATTGCATGGAAGTAGAATATGTAAGCTGCAACTTGAATGTCTTACTTCATTACCTGCAGTTTTGGAAACACTCAGGAGCACTGTATCCAGATGCTGCTCTATCCAATTCCAAGTTAGGCATCAGCTTATCCAACCCATAATCTGTCAACCTTGGCTCAAACTCTGCATCCAAAATCACATTGCTTGGCTTCAAGTTGCAGTGAACAACTCTAGGTGTGCATCCAAAATGCAGATACTGAAGCCCCTTAACTATCCCAACCGCAATCCGAAGCCTCACTTCCCAATTAAGCTCCAACTGGTTTTCCCTCACTCTGTTCATGGCATCTTCAAGGCTACCATTTGGAATATAGTCATAAACCAATGAAAACCTGTCGGGTTCGCGAACGAAAGCTCTTAAACTCATCAAATTCCTATCTCTTAACCTAGCAATGGATTCCACATCCTGCTGCATCCGTCTCTTTACTGACTTTCTTGATCCATTTTCCAAGGGTTCAAGCCTCTTGACAGCAACTGTGAGCCCATTGTCAAGAACAGCCTTGAAGTAATTCCCATTAGGGCTTGAACCCAGTAACTGGTTTTGATTTGCAAGAGCTAATTGGAGGGCTTTGGGAGCTATGTTTGGGGAAAATATTACTGGGCCTTTGAGGATTGGGGTTTTGGCGATGAACCGAATGAAGAAACCAATTATGCAAGCAAAAAGAAGAGAGAAAATCAATCCTGTTATGATTCCAGAGAAAGTGCTCAGAATGATTCTTTGAAGACTGTTTCGGAGCTCCGGCGAGCGAGACGGTGTGGATAGATGATTGATAGACCTCTTTTTGCACTGAACAGAGGCATTGCATAAGCAGAGAATTACCAATATGATTATGACTTCCATTGTTATGTAGTTTGTCTTCTCCATGAAAAGCACAGACCTTAACATCAAGAAGCAGAGTAGAAGCTCAAAAATCAAACAAAGTCACATGTATGTGCTGATTCATGAGAATGGTTTGTTGAAACTTCAAAAAGCAGCTGAAATTTCCAGTTCTGGGTACAGAAGAGAATGAAAACCCAAGACTAGGGATTAGCTCAAATGAGGAGCCATAGGATTTAGCTGTTAGGGCTTGTGAGTCATAGTAAGAAAAGCCCAAGACTCCATTTTTTAATTATTTTTTTTCCCAGAAGAAATGTAGTAAGTACACTTGACATTTAAATTCAGGAGAGGACAAAGCCTATTACTCATCCAATGACTTGAACAAGCTTTACCCAACTGCAAAATCTGAGAAAAATCAACCCCCAGAAGCTTCAATCCTTAAAACACTACATTCGCACTCAAAGTTTGAAAAAACTCCACAAAGAAAAAGGTGTTAGTGTAATTCAACAAATTCGTAAAAAATAAAAAATAAAAAATCCCAAAAGAAGAGTTGCAAAATAGAGTGAGGCTAGGGAGGCACAGACTGAGTGAGAGGGTGATTTTAATTTTATTGGGAAAAGCTTGGAAATACAAACAAATAAAAACCCCTTAACTAACTAACTAACTAACTGGTTCTCAAAAATGTGAACAATGAGCAGAGTAGAGTAGAGTAGAGGAAGAAGAATCAGAAACTGCGTTTCTCAGTCAAAGAAGTTCAAGAGATAATAAGATGATGTGAACGAGAATCAAATGAGATACCCTTTTCTCTCTCTAACAGTTGTCTCTCTCTCTTCTCTGTCTGTGATTGTGGAATTACATTTGACTGCCGAAACCACAAAAATTGAGAGTGGGGTCTGGTGCCACGTAAGCAGCTGGTGGTTGTCGTTGTCGTTGTGGTTGTGTGGGGGAGTGCGTCGCTGTCTTGTCTTGAGGCCGAAAGTGATTCATCCAACTGTGCGCGTCGATAGGCGAGAGAGAGGGGGAAGATCTCGGCCTTTAACTGCTTGTGTGCATGTGAAGCCTGGGCCGTCGATTTGGAACCCACAGAAATATGTGTGTGTAGTAACTAGGAGATGAAATTGCCATGTCTATATTATCTTCAGATTAATTAAGCATAAAGTTTTCCCTTTTCCCTGATCCAATAATTGCTTTTCATTTCTTGAATATTTTTGTCCGTATTTTTTTTTTATTCTCTAGATTTGGCATTTAAATAGGATACTTGGTCGGAGCATGGTATTATATTAATTAAGGGAGCTTCTAGCTAATCCATAATTCTTTTGCCCCCACTTTTCTCAAGGGACATATGCTTAACTCATGCACCAAGAGGTCGACTGCCTCACTCTTCCAAACTAAAGCAAGGGTTTCACTATCTCTTTTTTCTTTTTTTTTCTTCTTTATATTGCTCTGTTCAAAAAGACCAATAAGTGATTTTGGCATATTTTATGCAATCAATTGATTCTATTAGATCCATTCTTCAGTAATGCATAGGCTCTTTTTTTTATTTTCGAAATAGATTTAGAAACGTGACTATCTTGAAAAACAACAAAGAATAATCAACAATAATTCTTTACTGGAACACATCAGTAACAATTCATATTAACTTCTTTTCAATCATACATACAAATGTTTTACAAATACTTTGTTTTCAAAAATAGAATATCTTATATTCATTAAGAACTCTCTCTCTGTGTGTCTTTCTCTCTCCCTATATATATATACATATATATATATAAGTTATTATCATCTATTGAGTCCAAATCGTAGAGTGTCATGCAAGAAAGAAACTACATGAACACGGAAGAGTTTCTAAAAACGGTTATATAAACGGTCACATGCATTTGCTTATCTTTTGTTCGAGAAAATTCCTAAAGGAACTTGATTGTCTAACTAATCTCATATTTTGTAAAATCCATATTATCTCCTATTTACTAATTTAAATTGTTCGGCCATGGAAGGCGACAGACAATCGGCGTGGTCAGAGTGGTGATGTGGGAGACACAGAGCTATGCCTTGAGAGATGTGGAGCTGTGTTTTGGGAGACGTGGGGAACATGAGTGGGAGAAAAGAAGTGCGGGGAATTGTTAACTTTAGGATTCCATATCATTGGGTGTAGTGTAGTTAAGAACTACTTAACTATTTTTTTGTTTTATTTTTTCTATTTTTGTTTATTTATAATTTAAAAATCGTGAAGCTGAGGAGTTGGTTGTGTGGATACGAGTAGCAGTAGTAGGGATAGCTTGCACTTTTCGAAACTCTCTCGGTGCATTTCATCTTTATGTACTTTTAATTATATATTTTTAATAAAAATTTTACTTTGCTGATCAAAAAAAAATATATTTTGTAAAAATAAATAATTAATTAATTAATTAAACACTCCATTTAATATCAAAATTATCTTACACCCTCTCAAAACCTTAGCTTTATCCCTAACCCTGCTCTGGCTATCCTTTTCCACCAATTTGTAACTCTCCCACCACCCCAGTTCCTTGCATATCTTTCACTTGTACTTCCATCTCCTTATCCTGAAGCCCTATTTCCTCTCATATTGAGCCCCCACAACCCCATTCGTGTCCCCATAACCTCTTTTTCTTCTTCCTATTCAGACAAAAACTAGTAACTTGTGTTTGATTGCTCTTTAACAAATGGAGGCAAATGTTTTATTCCATCTTATCAGACCAATGATCAATATTCGATACTTTTTCTAAACAAAATCCTGTGCAATTTGAAACCCTAACCACTGAAGAGTTGTGTTGCAACAAGAATGAGAAGGTCATGGCAATGAAAAAGAGAGGCTTGAGTGATCATTGTAGTCTAGGAGATGATAATGAAGTGGTGGTTTAGAGAGTTGGAGTAGTTGCTAGTGAGGGATTCGTAGAGGTGTAAATTCGGCCCAATCCATGCCGGGCATCGCGGGCTTCGGCCAAAATTCAGGTCGACCTGGGCCACATATTAGAAAAATAGGCTTAGGCTCAAGCCTAGGCCTAGGGAGTATTTGAGCCTTGGACAAGCCTAAACAAATTTTTTTATTTTTTTAACCAAAATTTTATTATTTTTCACTGAAAAAGACACTGGGCCTCGGATAGGTCAAACCTCAAGTTGGGCCTTGAGTGGGCCTTAAGCAAACAAATGGAAGCCCACGGGCCGAGAAAATGATGGCCCAAGCCCAAGGTCTCAGGCCTAAATGGGCCAAGCCACCCCGGGCCGCGGACCATTTTCACACTCCTAGAGATTATGTAGTGGAGTAAGGGAAGTTGAAGTGACGATGTCAGTCGAGAGAAGGTAGGGTCTTTTTTTTCTTTGATAATTTTGCGTTGGATATAATTGTAATACAAAATTATAAAATGTAGGGGACCAAAGAAATTTTTGGAGGGAATTATTTGTTCAGTAAATTCACAAGACAAGTAAAAATTTGGTTGAATTTAGAAAAAAATCTCACAGAAATAAATTTAAACAAAAAGTTAACACATATGCACTTCAATACCAAGATTTGATTGATTTATAATTAATTTTTTAATTTGTTTTTAAAAAAATTGTTGTTTATCGCTTAGGTCAGAAATTCATTTTTAGAATTTTTGAGACTACATCTAGATTTTTTATTTTTTATTTTTTTTTTAAAAAAAGCCTTGGTTTGAAAAAGGCAACCCTCACAAAAATCAATGACCTTTTTATTCTCTCCCGTCCTCACTAATATATTGTTGTTGCCTACTCTACTAATTCCAAAAATAATTTAGTGATTTTGAGATAAATTCATGTGGTAATTCATCAATGTGATAACTGTTGACCGCAACAGTCAAATTTATATAAATATTTCTTTAATCTAACCTAAGGTACAAAAGAAGACGAAGAACATCAGCCATTCCATTCATCTAATGTTTAAACTGTGTAGCTCTAGGTTCATCAGATCAATAACTAATCAAAACAAGACACAAGAACTTTTCTTGCTTTAACCTAACTTAATATACAAAGAGTTGTATTCATGCCCATTATAACACAAAATCAACCAAATGAAAAAAATGTACAAACAAACACCCACGACACAACTCCCCCAAGCTGAGGAGAAACCAAACAAACCAGATAAAACACTACATTACCTTACAAACTCCCTAGGCTCAAGACAGCCGGGGCGTCTTAACAATCCTAGCACCAGTTTGCTAAGGCACGTAAACACAGGAGTGCAAACCTACCTTCCTCCTCAAACCCTCAAACCATGTGGCCACTATATCTCTCACTGGGGCCGTAATCAGCCTTGAATTCATGAAATATAATTTTAAAAAAATAAAAGTAACTGACACCCATTAAAAAAAAAATTCAAATCATTTTTAAGAATATTAGCCATTTGAATCGGATAATAAAGCAAGAATGTCACTGTCCTCAAAATTTGATTCCACTGCAAGCTCAAGAGGGGTTTTACCTTCCTCATCAACAGCCTGTGGATCAGCTCCCCTGCAGTTGAATAGAAAAGCTTTTAAGTCAAACCAGATAATTGATTTGTAACAGCATAAGAGAAGAGGTAGGAGGTTGAAAGATGGTGTTTGAAAGAAACTTCTCCCATCAGCTTTACACAAACAGATGAGACTTTGGATATAGAGACATGAGCTGGAAAGAGAGAGAAGCATAATATCAAGTGTTTGAAAAAGAGTAACATCTGTCGACCACTTATGACTCTTGCTTCAGAAGCAAAACCTCATCATCCCCAACAGAAACTGTGAAAGTACAGTCACCTCTCTTAGAAAAGCAAAATTGATCTAAAAGTTGTCTTGAAAAGAAGAAAAAAGACAATAATATATCAACAATTGTTAGGAAGTCAGTCCAGGCTACCCCTAAATGAATAATAGGGAATCAGATATGACAATATAAAGACATCCGCCCATAATAATATTGATTCAATATGACAATTTTCATATTTCATCATTTTACAGTGTCTGCTATTAACAAATTCCCAAGGTCCTATAGTTGGCTCTGTTAAGAAGACTAGATGCCTTGTTTTGAGAGAATGGTTGTACCTAAAGGCATAGTGGATAAAAGAATAAATACAACTACTTGAATTCAATACATCCCTACCTCCTATGAATTATATACTAACATATTTTCTCGTGCTTATTTAGCAAATTAATAGACCAAAGAATGCCTTTTGTGGCTTTGACTTAATTGCCACAGTAAGCCAAATAAGCTCGCATTTAAGTGAAGGCAATGCAAGGCAACACAAGCGATAGCAGCTGTATGTAAATGTAGGGGCATTAAGACAAGTAAAGCCTGGAAAATGAGAACTTTCACAGGGGAAAAGGAAGGGGGGGGCACGCATAATTGCGTTCTAAAATAATAAATAAATAAATAAAAGAAAAAAATAATGTGCAACCAGAATCACCAATTACCTTGAAAGAAGCAGCTTGACAAATGTAGCTTTGCCTGCTACAATACAACGATGGAGTGGTGTCTGGCCTCTTGAATCAGAAGCATTTATGTTTGCACCATATTGTAATAGGAGCTCCAGCATGCCAATGTCTGCAGTTTCACAAGCAAGGTGAAGCAAGGAGCACCCCTCAATTTCCTCCACTGCGTGGCCTTTACTTGTGCCTGCTAAGTTTGAAGAGTTCAAGGAGGACTTCAACAATGATTCCTCAGGTAGGTAACTAGAATTGTGATCAAGGTTTGTCTGCTCTTGCAGCAGCATTACTTTGGCAAGGGTTAAGGTTCTACAAGACACTTGCTCGTACACAGCATTTACATCTGCTTCAGAGTTGACAATGAGACGATATACAGCTTTCTTGTCATTAGTACGAACAGCCTCCCAGATATGTTGTGCGACATTGTCCCGGGACTTCCGAACAAAAAGTTTCTCGGCATACTGCAATCAGAAGAAAACAAAATTGCCTTCAACATCTTGTTTGGTTTTCAACACTCAAATTTTGTTTTTTGTGATTTTTTCTCTGTTAGTGAACTTTTTTCATACTTTACCTCTTTTTTTTTCTCTTTTTTTTTTTATTTGACTTTTTTTTCATATTTTAGTTCTACTGTAGTTAATTATCTGCTGATGTTGCTTAATTATTTAGTAAGAGTAATAATTTAAAACCAACTAGAAAAGTAGAACATGACTTGTCCTATGAGTGAAATCAAGTTGTCCTATGAGTGAAATCAAGATAACTTGAGGAGGCTTTTCTCAAGCTAATGAAACATAACCTCCAAATCATGTAAAAGATCCTAAATGAAAAATAGCAAAAAAACATTAAGATATGTTATAATGTTATTATAGGAAAGGATAATATCCATAACTATCAATTTCATTAATTACAATGACAATGCACATATTAAAATTTATGCAAAATTAAATATGATTTTAGTTGTAGCTTTCTAGATTATGAAAAGCATAGGCAAGTTCAGAAAATATATATTCTCAACTAAAAGCCACATGCGTTAAAAATGAAGATTTTACAAGAAATGACCAGAAGGAAAAGATGAAAGTCAAACCTTTGCCTGAATGAATTTCTCCTTTAATGAAATTGAATCAGCATGACTGGGCTTGCCAATAAAAAGCAGCTGTGGCTTGTGAGACTTGCAAAGGCTTCATCATTAGAACAACAAGTGAATATTAGCACTATCCAAAAACGCCCCAATTTAAGAGAATAAAAATGACTCTACATAAATTTGTAGACTATACTAGTTAAAATTGTAGTTTGGATTATTTACCCTGTAGGGACAAGATCAACCTGAAATCCACTTCTTGATTGCAATAGCTCCTCCCACACTGAGTTAGCAAAGGTATTTCCCAAAGACTGAAACAATGTTATCACTGAAGGCTCCCACACTTTAAAATCAAGAGTCAGCGACCTTACCTACAATACGAACCAAACACAAGACTAAGAGCTGAAGTCATAAACACAAGTGAACAGGCACCCTGAGGGAAAAACCAAAGATGTTCAAAATTAACTCAATCTACTGTAGAGAGAGGGGGAAAAAACAATAGTGTCACCTTTGTTGAGTTCAACAGAAAATATTCAAATACACAAAGGTTCTTTACTGAACCAAGTTAATAAAATATCAATACCCACTAAGTGACATGCTAAATTTCCATATACTCTCCTCCATATGCTCACTTGTTGATATATTTAATAATATGTCAGCAAGGTGTAGTGTATTTATCACTAGTCCTGCAACAGTACCAAGAAAAAAAGCCTTCCTTAACAAGCACTCTTGGGAGAAAACACATGCATTCTTTCCTTACAAGTGTGTGCTTCGATGCCGATATGTTTAGAATTCCTGCATGAAAATGGAAACCTCCCCCTTCGTGTATTTCAATTCCTCTATGTTTCAATACTGGAGTTTTTGAAAGAGAATTCCATGAGAAAATCCAGCACATGGCCAACCTAGAGCCATTAAATGAACTCCCATCCCAAGCTCTAGTTAAATCTAAAGGGAACAAAGAAGATATTGAAACCAAGATGACAATAAACTAACTAAACCCACTGTACTGATGAGCTCGCTCTCCACCCTGTGAACAATCCTCCAAAATTACTTATTATGACAGACGAGAAGCCAGATGAAGGGGCATATCAAAACAGTCATTGGATGAACATTCTAATACATCACATTTGCTTTTGCTGGATACCTTATACTTGAATCAGAACTTGTTAGGAGCTTCAGTTACTATGTTTTTTTACTCAGTATTTACATCATCGCTACGGACAAATGGAAACTAATATATGCACAGAACCTTTTCTATTTTGGTTAAGAAATATGCACCAAACAATTACTACAACATAAAGTACAATTAACATGCCCAGATGCCTATCATTTACCTTCGATATGTGCACACCAAGGTTACGGTGAACCCCAGAACATTCGATGCAGACAAGAACACCAAGATTTAAGGATGCCCAGTCTGGTTCAGGGGCACCACAATCAGCACATTTATCATTACCACATACTTTTTGCAGCATGTTAATTGGCTTCTCACTTTTTATACAGGGACGTGAACTCCTTGATGTGCGTTCATGATTTCCAGAGGCAATCCTTTCGGATGTGTACTCTTCGACTGCTGCGTGATCAAAATCAGCACTCTCAAATGAACTACTCTCACTAGCAGACCGATGATCATTACTTCCCATGGGACTACCAGGTAAACACTGACATGTAAATAGATCTCAATTATCAACAGAGCATCAAAATCAAAGACCCTTAATGATAAATAGAGGTAAGAATTACCCTCTCAGGAGCCTGAGAACTCAGTAATGAAGCAATAACCCCGGTTATCTTCTCAATCCAGTCCATTTGATCCAGGGCACTCTCAGCCTGCACTGACGAGAAAATACAAACATTGTTCTCATGACAAACATTAACCTTCACTAACAAGTATTCCATTGCTATTCAGGAATAAAATTGTTCCAAGTATGATATAAAGTCAGTATGACTACCTGCAAAGTGTAATTCTTCGTTGGCGATATAATCCTGAAGCAAAACCTCAGATCTGACTGGTCAGCATCAATTTTTATAGTTGATGTCAGCAGGTTCACAGTGTGATGGGCAACAGATTTCTCATCATGTACTCCACCTTGATAATGAGAAGAAAGCCATCGACTCAGCAGTCCAGAACCAAGTTCAGAACTATTCCTCTGACCAGAAAGTTGACTGCCAGATCCCTAAAGAAAATAGCTCAATGATAATAATAAAAGGTGGGAACAGAAATTAAGAACATAATGGACTTCAATCCATCAGCATCCAGACTTATATTCCAAATAAATTACTTACAGATGGTTTGCTATTCTGTTTGCGATAATAATAGAGCATTCCTCTGCTATCAAGAACAAAAAACCTTCTTTTCCAGTCACCTCTCAAGTTTGAGGAACGTTTCGAAAGATAACCTTGTCGAATAGTTTGAACCTGAAATAATCCATTGGTTTTAGATGTAAATTTTAGATACAAAGTATAAAAATCAATTAGGAAAGAAAGGTGAAAAAATAAATGAAAACATAATACAGAGTTCCTCATTAACACAGAATGATCTTTTTAACCTTTCCCTTTGCAGCAGATTGCATAACTGCTTCTATCATTTTATGTGAACTTCTACCAATTGCTTGTATACCATCTCCATTAGGAGATCCATTAGAGCCATCTGAAGACCACCTGCTTTCGCGATCAACCTGCCGCTTGTACTCTTGCATCCTTTCATTAAGAGCTGCCTGCTCATAGTTGGATCTTTCTCTAGATTGTTGTGCATAAGTCAAGACCTGCAAGCAACGTGTGGTACTTCAATAGTTCCCAACTATTCAGAAACTCAAGAATCCTTAATGTGAGAATCCTCAACATATTAACTCAACTCAATGAACCTCCTATGGGTACACAGTTATCCTCTTTGCCTTTCTGCCCAACCTAGGGCCAAATTTGGAGACCTAGGCCTCAAACTAGTCTAGTCTATAAACAGATACATGAGCTAACAAATGTAAGAAAACAGTTATGGTTAGCAATGCTAATTCTTGCCAACCATCCTGCTCAATCAAGGACCACTTTCACTACCGAGTAGAATTATAAGAATACAAGGTGCCAGCCAACTCAACTGATAGGGTCTCTTGGTGGTCGTAACAGGGGAGGGCTACCCTCCATTTTGTAGCCCATCTCCACCCATCTCTGTTAGACCAAGAGAGGAAAAAAAAAATTGAATAATAAATTTAATTGCCTCAATGGACGATACATATCAAACACATGATTTCAACTCTAGTTAGCTTTGGTGGTTCAGGAAAAGGGGGACATTTTTTGTTCATTTTGGGTACTGAAAGAGGATGTATTTTTACACATTTATGCATTATGATTAAGTTTAATAACACACATCAAGCAAACCTCAAAAATGTTCTTAAGAAATCTTTAGTCACCTGAGCTGAGTTTTTTTCTTATCTTTTTCTCGTTTTTTTCCCCCGTCCAGTTTAAAGGTTCTGGTCTAAACAACTTTGGAGGTGCAGTGGGGAGCTAGCCATGTGCTACTCATAGACCCCGACTCATGACCAGAACTGAGATTTTATGCACACAAAAAAATAATAAATAAATAAATAAATCAAATTCAAAATGGTTTGAAATAGCCGGCCAAATAGTACCATATAGTCAATAAATTAAAGGTAAGTGTAAGAACAAACCTGATTGATATATGGCTCCATCTGATGCAACAGCTCGTAGCCCTACAAAAAAATAAAAGCTTAGGAAGTCTACAAATACAAGTAATGCAATGCAAAACATTAAAAGTTCAACCAAATGTTTCACCTGTTTGAAGTAACGGAGATGAGCATCCATCGTACCACTAACTGCTTCCAAAAATTCAAACCTTTTTTTTGCTTCAACATTTGAAAGAGCAGTTATCTGGATAGAGAGGATCCAAATTATAGAACCTAAATCTTTTAAAGATAATATGTATGATTATCTGAAGGTGGAATTTTGCTGTATAACAAATTATGCTCATACAAGCAAAAACTTACGTACCAGGGTAAAGCGAGCTTGCTCAAAAGCAGACCTTGTATTATGAAGCTCCTGGAATATTTCCAAAATATATTACAATTTAAAGAATGAAAGATGCCCACTACAGAGTTTGAGCATTATATGTATTTGAATAAGTTAGACATCATTTTAGGTACAGTATTCAACAATAATACCTCCTCTAAAACTGTAGCTATATCATTCTTTGTGCCTTTCCTCAGAGACAAAAACTTCTCACGAGCCTGCAGAATGCAATGTACTTCATAACTAAATACAAATTCAAAAATTACATTTGTCAATCTAATTTATCAACCCATAATTTACAAAACTTCTCTGCAAAACAACTGCAGGATATACAACCTCTAGTCAGTTACATATATGAGGCAAATAAACACCAACACGGGGCATTGTAAGACGGTACTAAAAATTTTAAGTTTTCATTAAGACACATTTCTCTTCTTTTTTTATTTTATTTTATTTATGTGATATGTATTAGTGAGTTGCTATATAGTGGAAATTTGTCCAAACTCTATAAAACAACTAGACTCTATATCTATGGAGACTATAAATGCAGGATGTACCCTGGATTAAAACCTTTTGGGGATGAATCAAAAATTTCGTTTGGGTATGTAGTTTCAGTTAGTTTGGAAAAGGAATCATAAGGAAAATGAGATAAAAATTTGAAAATGTATAAAAATGTTTGGAAACAAAAACCAAAATCTAGATAAATGTTAATACAAACCAAATAATTGAACATGTTGAGGTTCACGGATATTAGAAGCTTATAATTAAATGGTTTGAAAAGACTTTGGTTGTTGGCCATTCTAAGAGAATTTTTTTTATTAAAAAAAAAAAACAAAAACAAAATTCTAGTAGCAGCAAAGATGAAAATTTGACTTAATCATGCTTGTTTAACTTCTCATCTATATCTCTCCTATTCTCATATCTAGTATCTCATATTCTCTAATTAAATTAATTAATATTTTTTATTCTCATATCAAGTAATCTTCTTCTCCAGGAAGTTCAGAAGTTCTCCATGCCATATCTGGCGGTTTCATTCCAACTCAGTGCCTACCTAACTTCCCAAAGGGTTCCACAACTGGCCCACTCACCCCCAACCATCCAAACTCCATATATGATCTACTTCTTTACAAGGTCTACTCAATGCTGGCCTGCATACAAATTAAGATCAAACACAGCATGTTCCCTCTTATTTGGTCATATGCATTCGCAGAGGTTCCCACCAAACAGAAATGACAAAGAAAACCTACAAAACACCTTTGAGGCGTAACACAATAATTTAGTCTTCAAACTCTACCAATATAGCTGAATTCCAGAGTGACATTTCAGTGACCAATTTGGGTTATTCCTGCCTACTTCCTGGCTTGAACAAAGATTTATTACAATAGAAATAAGTTTAATTACAAGGTCATATGTCAGAATGACAACAATAATAATTCAAAGTATCCAATATAAGAATCACCTGGTCGTAAAGAAGGCTAGCCTTGTCAAAACGCTTCCGTGCTTCCTGCACCAAGACAAGATCCCTTAGAAACTGATACAACTATTCCAAAAGGGAATAAAACAGTCATTAACAACCAGATGCTCTAAAAGCTTAAGCTGTTAGAAACAGTGCAATTTAAGCACTTAGATATCAATATGACCCCACATGTCACCAGACTTAAATGAGGTGGGCCAAACACCTGCATATACTAACCAGTAGCCGCTTAAATTTAAAACCATGATTTGATTACTCTGATGGCATGTTAATAACAAAGTAGTGTAGAAGCTTAACTTTTTAGAACTATTACTCAACCATCAATCAGGTACGCTGCAAAGGAAAGCATGCACAGGCGACCAGAGTCAGAGAAGTAAGATCTCACAGAAAGTCTGTAAAGTAAGAGACCTTCGCTAAAGAACTAACCCAATGACTTATCACTTGAAATGATAACTTTATCCTGCATGGTAAATTTTCTGAGATCCATAATTAGGAGGTGAGAGAGAAAGGGGAGCACCCTCCACATTCAGCAAAAAACTGGTTGCTAGAACATTCCCCATGTCCTAAAGATGTGAAAAGTGAAGTAATGTCCAAAAGATCATGTTTAAAAGGTAAAGAGATTGTGCAAGTAGTGCATCACTCCAGGAAATAGCTGCAATTGAATTCACTATTCCATTACAGGAAATATGGGAATATGAATGACTTTCCCATTTACATATCCCCAGATCTCCCCTATGAACAGGCATACATGGCTCGTCCAAATTCACCAACTGATACTAGAAGTCTACTCCCTGACAACCAACCCCCTCCCACCAACACAACAGCCCTCTCTCGAACTTCTCCAAGCTCCTCACCAAAAGTTAGGAATAGCTAAAACGCAAATCATATAGGTAGGTAGATTATAAAGAGTACATTTAGTAATACCTTGACATCGTGCAAATCTATATTGACAAATTGCAGTAGCCGGTCATTGAGCATGTGTTCAACCTGAAAATCCAAATGAAAAATGTCAGCCAAGAAAGCAAACTGTCACTAGCCAAATAAACGAGAAACATCACATACATAATGCATAAGAAACGGAACAATTTCTCACTTTTTTCTTTTCAAGTTTGTAGGGGGGTGGGGGGGAAGAAAGGCATCATGTTAAAAAATAATGAAAATAGGAGAGTATCAAGAACAAGAACAAAACTTCTCCTCTATACTCTTCTTCTGCAAGTAGGTCAAGAATACACAACTTACCTCTTAAAAAAGTGAAAACAGCAATGTCGTAAATTAATTTACCCTGAGAAGTCTAATTTTCAAACCAAATAAATTTTAGGAACATATTCTTACAAACAAAAGTTCTCCAAATCGAAACCAGCCAAGTTCTCTCTATAAGTGTAGAGTACAATTTGCATTCGTAAAATGATTCCAATATGAACACCAATGAACCTCCGGTGTAAAAAACCAAAAATAAAAATAAAAATTCAAAGCTGTGATGTTAGTTCCTAAAACTGATATGAGAGTTTTAGAAGTATCCTACATACAAAAGGAGAAAATAAGTGATCCCCAAAACCAGTTGATGTCCAACCTTCAATGAAGAAAAATAGCCCTTGAAGGGTTTTATCAACCAAGATCAAGATTTGATGTGATATTTTCATTTCTAAAACCTACATAAGGCCAAGGTTGTGGGGATAAGAAAAAGGAAACTAAAAAATATATAGAGAATCGCATATGAAAGGAAAAGGCCAAAATTGAAGGAATTCAGTGGACTGCAAACCCAAATAACTGCAAAGTATGTTTATTATAGTAGCAAAATTTATTAAAAAATTATCATTTAAATCATATTTTGACAAGCCATTGAGGGTTGCATCATTAGGAAAAGCAAAAAAAATCTTTACCTGAGATCTGAGAACTTCTTTGTATGTCCCAATTTCCCTCAATGCAATTGTAAATTTTGTCATAACAGGGCCTGCAGAAGCAACCAGAATTTTTCCATTAGTAATATCACTAAACATAATTTTTTGCATATCATAGCCATTTACATTCTCTTTTTTTTTTTTTTTTTTAATCAGCAACAAAAGAAGATTTTTATTAAAATAGAGAAGAAAGAAAAAAGAAATAAAAAGGAGGACAAGAAATCCTCAAAGGTGAAAACCAAAAAATCAACTAATCAACAAACTAGATTCAGCTTTTACAAATTGCCAAAGAGAGAAAGGAAAATAATCGGCATACACACCTAACATGGCCGGGTAATCAAGGTGTCTGCAAAGTTTATAGAGGTTTAACATTGACATCAAGGAATTATTACGGGCATACACATTATATACTAAAGTTCCATATATTGAAGTTTCTTATATAATAGAAGTTTACATTTTTAAACTTCATATAACTTGAACCAACCATGGTTGTAAATTTCACAAACTTCCAATCACTTTTCATTTTTTCTTCTACTGTAACCACGTACAGTGTATGATATGATTCAAACATTGGTGATTAAATTACTTTGACTGAAGTTTGATAATCTTCAGTTGGTTGAAGTTATGCAGAAACAGAAAACAGAAACAATCTAATAGGGAAAGGAAATATACACGAGAGAGTGAAACCCTTGACTGAGATCAATCCTCTCTACTCGGCATCGACACTTGATCTAGCCACAATGTTCTCCCTCTTACTCTTCCATGTGACTAGATTATCATACCCATGGCTCATCTAAATTCAGTACCAGATCCTATGAAGCATGGGTACTTCAAAAAACATGCCGTACCCATACCGGGTACTTACCGGCGTACCGTACCTCGTATGGTACTTCTGTATACGTACCGGGTACACGAAACATGACGTACCCAAGTTTTTTCTTTTCAATTTTTGGCGTACCCAGACGTACCTAGCATACATCCAAGCCGTACCGTACCTCAGTTAAAACAATATTTTCCTTTTACTACACAAATAAAACTCATTTCACTAGACTTCTTCTTTATTTTTTGTTTTATGCTTAGCATTATTTTAAAATTAAATTATGATTTGTAAATTATTTAATATATTGACATTTAATTTTGATTTATACTTTTACTTTTGGTATTAAATGTTAATTATAGGTTGTACCTTAACAAATTAAACTATTTAATTAATTTTTGCATTACTCTAAATTAAAAATAAATACTTTTTTACAAGCGTACCAGGCCGTACCCGTACCCTATTTTTTTTTAATTTTACCGTATCGGCGTACCCGTATCGTACCAATACTCGTACCCGTACCCGTGCTTCATAGACGAGATCTGATACCATGTCTTGTTGGTTGTGTTATGTTGAAACAAAGATAGAAAGGAAATTGATAGGAGAAGGAAATAGATGAGTGAATGCTAAACCCTTGACAGAGCTATAGCTCATTTAGGCCTCGTTTGGAAACAGGCTAATTTAGTAACTTTTTGGCTATTTGGCTAAAATATGAACTAAAAAAAACTAGTATATTTGGAATGACTTTTTGGCTTTTTACGAAAAGATGTGCAAAAAGTAGAGAGAAAAGAGAATCTTTGACTTTTTGGTATAGGTTGTTGGCTTTTTTACTTTTTTACTTTTTTAGTAACTTTTTGACTTTTTGGCTAAACCGGCCGCTTCCCAAACAAGGCCTTAATTTCCTAACAATTATAAACTTGGAAGTGCTGGAATCTTTATATTTTCCCGTAAGCTTTCCTGAAATACTTAATATTCCAACTCAAATAAAATCACAGTTAAATTCAACTTGTTAGTGTGATGCGTTGAGATAGACAGGATTTCAACTTGGAATCTGTCTTCAACTTCTATTGTTTTTCTTTCTTACTTCCTTCCCTTCTTCTCTATGTTTTCTAGAAAAATGTAGATACCTCCTACCCTGCCATGTGTCTATTTAAATGATGACACGTGCCTTATACATGGCATATAGTCTACATGTATCAATCTTCAAGGGACACATGTGCAGTCCAAGAGCTACGGCCCTACGGGCACGCCGAATGGGTTTAGAGAACCAACAACAATTCATGTGTACCTAGGTCATAGACTTCATCATTATGCTCACAGAAGTCAAAAGTTTAAGCCATCTCAAGACCACAGTACTCATAACCGCGCATCAAAGCACTGCGGGGTCATACCGTGCACCATAGCACTTATCTGCAATCAATCTACTTACCCTAGGACCGCGTATATCACACCATGCAACTAACAAAGCTAGGCCACAAGACAAGACCTAGGTGTGCCGAAGGATTTAATATACACTGCAGGACTATGGAATCTTTTGGAGGCGAGAGATGGAGGCTTCGCCTTGGCATTCTTCCCCTCGTGGGTCTAGCCACCATATGCCAATCCTATTGAGACAAAGACATCCCCACTAGGCTTTTCCAAAATCAGTGTGTCATCCTACCAGTAAATATGACAAATATTTTGGATATCTAGTTACGACCATAGGCTCATATCCCATATATAGAAGGTGATACTTTAATTACAACAAAGGTAGAATACATTATCTCAGGTCGAGCTCAGTACTTTGAGCTCTCCACTGCCTCTCTCTCTCTCTCTCTCTTGGCTGGATTGCTCTATGTCTCTTCCAGTCATCGCCTTTGTCTCCAATGCCTCTAACATGTTGTGCCACTCTTTGGTGAACTTCTGACCACCTGGTCTACCCCTATCCACACAAAGGTCCAAGTACATGCCCAAGCATAACAAATTATGACTATTGAAGCATGAAACAATGCTTCAACTACATGTACAAGCATGAATTTGTATTTTAACATATTTTCATAATTAACACAAAATTCCAATATCCAGATTCCAGAAACACAAAAGTCCAACATAAGATCAATAGACAAAACTTCTTATGATGTTCATAAGATTCTATTTATTCACTTCCACAAATTAGTCCCCTCAATCCAAGACTCAAATTTTATAAACAACATACATATTGCTCAAGAATATCATATTGTTTTAAGGTTTTTCATACCTCATGTGCCTAAAAAGAAATAAAGACTTTGTCATGCAAAAGGTTCCAACATGAACAAGCTAGAGTATGTATTATGACTATAAATGCACCAACTTGCATCCAACGCACTACCCAAAGTAACTTTCAAGAAAAAATTCCAACATCTAGACATACCTCCAAAAGCCACACTAATTGGATCATTATGCCCTCCACCAAAATTTTCTAGGGCACTGGCAAAAGCAATGTCCCCATCATATCCCTCGCCAAGTCCTTCACTGCAAGTTAAAGAACAAACAGAAACACCAGCATCACTTACCATAAAATACACTAACTTGATAATATTTTACCAACATAATGGGCAAAAAAGATTCATGTAGCTGACCATACTTGATTGGGACATAAGGTAGTTTGAATTGGTTTCTGTATGATGGTCATAAACGACCCAAATCAACAACCTATCAATTACTCTCCACTTTCTTTGGAAGGCAAAGGAGCCAAACTCATCCAACTAACAGAAGTTTGTGCAGAATCAATATATCTTTCCCTTGAAAATCGATATCAACATAATGCAGAATTTCTAGCCAAGGACAAGATCACAGGGATAACAAGAAAATTAGATTTTTGCTAATGTAAACTTTGTTCATTCTCTCAATTTCATTCCTATCTAATATCTTTCACTTCTTTTACAAACCAAAATTGTTCATCAAAACAAAGATATTAAGAAGTTAAGAACATCTGGGGAAAAAGAACACCAACTTATTGAAGCATATCATCCTGAAAACAGAGTTATGGTTGAAAATTAGATGACATTAACATCTTAACATAGGGAACAGCAGCTATAAATTGAAGTTCAATTAACGGTGCCTAATCAAATTGAAGCAACAACATATCAAATTTATGCAAATGAATGATTGAATACATAAATAAAATCAAATATAATCGAAATTCAAAGATATATGGCAATTGCAAGAAAAAGTTAAAAAATATGAAAGAAAAGTTGAATTCATAAATCAGGCAAAAGTTCAGAGACAAGATTAAAAATGTACTCACGTGTATTTCCGACATCCTTTGTAAAATTTTAAACTTCTTTCCCTCAGGGATTCAGCACTCTCCTCCAGGCATTGCATCTGTTTCACCAAAGAAGGCATCATCATGACATTTGGAGCACAAAACAAAGTCTATAGGTAACCAACGGGTATCCTAGATGAAATCAAAATAAGGATCAGAGGGTTGTATTTAGCTCAGCCTAAATAGAAAATAAGCAGGATTGCAAGGCAGGTTAAATTCAAAGCAAACACAATTTGTAAAAAGTATGTGAAAACGTAGAGTATGCAGAGATGGCAATTAAGCAAGTTTTAAGTAAAACACAAATATCACTACTTACAAGAAAGAATCCACCAAACAATGACTAGGAGCCATCGCTTAGTACACTGGTAGATTGGTCAAGCTTCCAAAGTGAGAGCATGTCAATTCAAGTTTGACGGCATTGTTTTTTATAGTATACATTATGTTGAAGGTTAGGTCTATATTCCCCCTACTCCCTCTCAGCACCCTTGATAATCGAAGACCACCACTGGTGGATGGCGTTTTTAGTTCATGAAACAATGGCTATATGTACAACCGTGCAAACCGACCCGAATCAAAAAGTTTGCATGGCAGATAATCAGTGATCCTTTGTGTCAAGCAGTAATGGTTAACAAATAAATAGGTAAGTGCATCTACCAAATTATTCTTAATCTACTTGAAAAGAGGAGATTTGTAAATCCCAAGCAAGTAAAACTGATGGTTCCAAAGTGATAAGTGAGATTATTCTGCAATGGGAACCAATTGAATTAAAGTTGTCAGAACAACTATTTTCAAGAATAAGGGGCCCAATCCATTGGAGGTTAGGTTCAAACTTGTAAGATGATCACAGGTATTTCACACGAAAATAAATTTAAAAAAAAAATTTTAAATCCTCAATTAAACCCAGTATTTGATTTCTGCGTATCCATCTCCCAAAATTGATCATGCAGTTAACTTGGAAAGCTATTCAGAAGTTTCCAACTAGCTTTAGTAAATTGAGTAAAAATGTTTGTTAAATTCTACACTTTTAAAAACGAATTTAAAAGGCAACCCAAAGTGATGAAACTAAAGGCAAAAATAACAGAACACAGAATCAAATCCTGCTAGCTGGAATACAGCGGCCGAGAGAGTGGGGGAAGAGACAACTGACCTGTTTACGGAACATAGGAGAGTCGTCGAGCTTTGTGAAATGCATGTTTGAAACAACAATTGATCCTCGTTTGTGCAGTGTATCTTAGTAAACATCACATCTATGATTGATCTTCTTCAGAGATTGAACCTATTCCAGTGTAGCTAACCACAAAAAATTCAGTCGATGCTCTCAAAACCAAACAAGATCTCTCATTTTCCACCGATCTTAATCAAACAACTGACTAATCACCTCCAAAAATTCAATCACAACAAATTATACTAGTAATATCTGGAAAAAATAAAAATCCAAACCAGAGCGAGAAAACAAGTAACTACTAAATCAGCATAAGCTCGAATTTTAGAGTCGTGGGAGTTCGAAATTGAGCTAAAATGGTTGGTTCAAAACCCTAGAACAAACAAATAAACAAATAAACAAACAAACCAGAGCATTAGTAGCAGCAAGCAAAGCAAGAGAGAAAAACCCTATGAAGAAGAGTTTTTAATAAATAAACCCTATGAACATGTTTGTGTTAATGGCAAGTCTCTCGGGAATTGAATGTATCAATTAGTAGGATTAAGAGACGATTTTTCCATTAACGTTAAAATTATGAGAGAGAGAGAGAGAGAGAGGAGAGACAAGCAGACATTGATAAAAGAGAACACAGAGCTTTTTCTGTATTTTTCTTTTTTCTTTTTTTTTTCCTGCAAAAACTACAGTGTACGCTACGATAATTAAAAATTTTTTGTTTTTTTAATTTGCTTTTACTTTTTTAGGGTTTAATTTGAAAACTTAAGTTTTAATTTGCTTTTACTTTTTTAGGGTTTAATTTGAAAACTTAGTTAAAAAGTTAATTTTTAATTTTTAATCTATTTTGACTTATATCCTCTCTTTATTTAATTTTTTATAGGGTTTAATTTGAAAACTTAGTTAAAAAGTTAATTTTTAATTTTTAATTTTTAATCTATTTTGACTTATATCCTCTCTTTATTTAATTTTTTATATTAAAAAAATTAATTTTAACCAATTTTTTAAAACAATTCTAAGAAGTAGGAAAGACGGGCTTGGACTTCGGAGCAGAGAAGCAGGGCCCCATTTGGATAGAGACAAAAGTGATCGTCGACCAAACCCATTAATTTCAATGCCACATGTAAATATTTACATGTATGTATATATTTTTTACACTGGCTTCTCCGGTGTTGTTGAGTCTCCATAGGTCCACTACTGATCTCAGTCTCAAATCAAGAATCTGTGCTATTTAATAGGTAACTTTTCCTTTTTTCTTTTTTTATAAAATATAACATTGATTAAGGCTTGGTTTGGGGTAATCTATATAATCCATCTTTTTATCTTTTTTTCATCACATCATTTTTCTATTTTTCTATATATCTTTTCGTAAAAAGATAAAAAGTACACTTTTTTAAGACACCCCAAACCAACCCTAAATATCAATAACCACTTGATTAAATTATATTCGTATTAATAGTAAGTACGGTTCTAAAAATAAATTATTGATATAAATGTGATATAATTAAGTAAAAGTGATATTTTACAAGAAAAAAGCACTAGACAAATTCTATATATTGAATTGTTTGATCATTAATATGACTTTTATAATAAGTTCACAGAGATCCAATAATACCCTCTAATTGAATTAATCAATAGGGAATCTCTATTTTTTATTATTATTATTATTATTATATACATCAATTTCATTTATTTGAATCAAAGCTTAATACTGTAGAAAATATCAAATTAGCGATTGTTTCAAAAAGCAATTAATTAAATTTTATAAATATTACTAATTATAATTATAATTATAATTTTTTTCATTAATATGTAATTACTTTTAAAAATTCTACTGGGTGTAATTACCCCAAGCTTAAAAGTGAAAATGTTATTTTGTTAATGTAGAAAAAATTGCCTCAATTAATGAAAATATGGAATACGGTAAGCAAAACCACTCTTTTCTTTTTTTTTTTGGAAAATGCTTCGGACTCCCAGTGGGGGTGTTGGGGGTCGGCTGTGATTGGCCCAAAAAATTGTTTTTTTTTTTTTTTTTTTCTATTTTCAGCCAATGAGAGACTGACACGTCACTAGGGTGCCACTGGAAGTCACCCCCACTGGAGGTCGGAATCGGAAGCATCGCCCTTTTTTTTTAATCAGAAAAACTTGAAATTCATAGAAGAACCCAAATGGCTCGAATTACACAGTATGAAAGAAAAGACAATTACAGAAATGATTTGTGCACACAAATTGTGTGCACACAATGCCCCGGATTGCCTTTTCAGGTAATTTTTTTTATTTTTTTATTTTTGCCTTGTGTTTTTTTATTTTTTTTTGCCTTTTTGGGAAATTGTGTGCATTAGGGGCACACAATTTCAAGCTCCCAACCGGAGCTGAAGACAATTAGCTCGGACCACAAGAGGTCGGGCTACCCAATCTAATTGTAGTTAATTAGAAAGGCAAGCACGAGCAGTCCAATGAGTAGTCCCATTAACATTTCTGGGGCACCAATTAAAAGACACTCTTCATTGCCTAGCCATGGATCTCGTGGAAAAGGGATCACTGTTGTGCTCAAAGTACAGCAGTGACTGTGGTGCCTCCGTTTGAGATGTATTATGACTTTATTTTTATGAACCAAACCGTTTATTTTGTATAGTTTGTTGAGTATTTCATGTCTACCAAAAATCATATTAATCGGATATCAACAACTATATGATCGATAACCAAAAAAATAAATAATAAGTTTTTCTTTTGAGAAATAGCATAAATAATATGTGATTCGATCATATAGTTATTGATATTCGATTAATATGATTTTTGGTAGGCATAAAGTACTCAACAAACCCTACAATATGAACGATTTAGATCATAAAAATAAGATCATAATACACCTCAAACGAAGGCACCACAGTCACTGCTGTGCTTTGAGCACAGCAGGACCCTTGTTCCGGATCTCATATCCTCAACAATAACACTGCAATCCCAAGGGGAAGCATCTTCCGAAATACATAAATAAATGACACTCTTACAATTCCCTTCGATTTCAACATGACACAGATTAAGAGTAAGGGCCACTGAACAGGCCAACCATACTACCAGAGCCTCCCCTGAGTTACTGAGCAAAACCACTCGTTAAAATATGAAATGTATTGGCTAGCTGGATTGTTAAAATCTCCAAGTAAATAATTTTCAAGTCTTAGCCCCGATTTGGTTTTTGAGTTTGGATTAAATAAGCACATATGGACAAAAAAAAGCTACAAAATCACAAAATGACAAAACACTTGACTTTTGATGCAAAATTATAAAATTGACCCATATACAAACAAAAAGTCAAAAAAGCATATAATTTTGTCATTCCAATGCAAAAAAGCCAAAAAAACTAAACAAAAAAGTCAAACCAACAAAAAAGTCACAGGCTAAAAAAGCCAAAAAGCTAACATTGCCAAACGACCCCTTAGTTTCTAGTTGTTATTTCCTTCGATATTTGAGATTAATATGTGGTATTCAAAATTTCATTTAAAAAGTCTCACAAAATATAAACTTGGAAATTTCTTAATATTAACAAAACAAGTTTTTGAATGTGTAAGTGAGATATATTTCAACTCTTTTTTTCCCAAATGCTGGATTGAGACTTTTGTTTAAATCATGCATAAGGAGCAAATCATCAGAGACCAACAAGATATTTGTGGGATAAGCACTCTGATAACTAAGTCAACTCTCAGATATTTGTGAATTTCTCAAGTATATAAAGATAGGTGTTCTCCCCTTGCTATTTATAGAATATGGCATGGTGTGCCTTTGTCGACATTTCTCTTTTTAAAAGTATCTGTAGAGGGGTTTAAGGTCGAAGAGGTGATTAGAGAGGCAAAACTATGCTAATGGTCCAATAATGATGGAAATGGCTAGAGAATGAGTAGCAGCAACTATCTGGAAGTTGGAGAGTGTGTAGCTAGTTGAGGGTGAAGCAAGTGGCTCAAGAAGAAATGTATAGCAGTGCCAAAATGGGTAGCATTTTCCCCAAATCCCCAAAATTCCTCTTATTGAACATTGGGAAATGGATCCTATTTATAGGCTTTTCTTTGGTGCCAAAAGGACACCAAGTGGCCAAATAAAGAGAAGACATGTGTCCTAGAGGATCACATGGAATATTCTGCCTTGAGCCACCAGGATGGAGGTGCCACGTGTCCCTCTACATGTACTGTGTACTATCTGTTTGCCTCCGCAACTACCTTTTTGAGCCTCAGCAAGTGTAGTTGCGATGGGAGTGTTTGGAGCTACAACTCCCTTTTAAGCCTCAGCAAGTGCAGTTGCAACGGGAGTGTTTGCTTCTGCACTTGCCTTCTCAGCCTGAACCTCAGCAAATGCACTTGCAGCGGTGAACCTTGCCGCTGCACTTGCCTTCTCAGTTTTATTTGGCCAGTATATGCATTCTCAAGACTCCATTAGTTTGCTATCGACTATGTTCGTACTCACCTCAGCGAAGCCTCCACCCTTAGCCACCTAACCACAAACTCGCCAACTTCCCAGGGCAAAGGTCATAGCCAAGCCTGCTATCGGTCATGCTGTGCCTTAGTACCAAGCCTAAGGGGGCTTCCTTAGTCCTAATTGTGCGACTAAAACAGGTCCATGACCTGGGTAATGGAAAGGGAGTCCCTTATATTCGAGCTTCCCTACTCCCATCTTCGCCGGATTACTGCAGTAAACTGGTACCTCTAGGCCTACTATCAACTCCAACTAGTAAGTCTTGGGGCCTATTATCAGCGCCAAGCATTAGCCTTTACTTGCAGAGGGAGGCCTCTCTTAAAGGCTGCTATCACCTTGACAGGATATTCCTTCTGTAACTTAGTTGCTGCGGTCATAGTTACTGCGGTAACCATTTCCCTCGACGAGTTCAAACGGTAAGACCGAAGATATTAGAGATAGCGGCACCGACTAGGGGTGTCCGCAGTTCGATTTGGGACGGTTTGCGGTTCGGTTTGGACCCGCCCGCATCTATACGGTTTCGGAAAAAGTCAACCCGCAACCGCCCGCAATGCGGTTTGCGATTTGTGCGGATAGGGTTCGCGGATATATGGGCGATTGCGGGCAGTTTGCAGATTGAACTTTTTTTTAAAAAGTTTATTTTTAAACCTTTTTTTTTCTCCCATTTTTTTCATAGAGAGAGATTCAATTTCCACTTCAAAATGTAGTAAAAATTAATAATCTCATCTGCCAAATCCACATGGCCTAAAAGAATCTACCAAGTATGCAAAACTATGTAGCAGAGCAATAAAGACCACAAAGAAAAAGCAATTCCAGTGGGCTAAGAAGAATCCTAAGCTGATTTTTGAATAATATCAGCAATGGCAACATGGAAAGACATTAATTATGCAATTCTTTTACATATATACATATATACAGAGTAGAATACCTATACAATGAACTCACTCATACAGGAAGAATGTAAAAAAAAGTAACTAGTCATCAACATTAATTAAGCAATCTCTAATATTACTACATATACGAAGAATCATATACACAGAATGTAAGAGTAACAGTCAGTCTTCAATTTTTATACAAATTTATTAAGCATGAGCACTCAAGAAGATTTTTATAAAAAAAATACAAAAAAAAAAAAAAAAAAAAAAAGAAGCCAAAGATCATTTTCTCTAAACTTCTTTGATATATATAGAACAGAGATTACAGAGCTATATGTAACAAGCTACATTCAAAATAACAACTTCAATAACATATTACAGATTATCAAAATAACAGATTACAGATTCAATTTATTTCCAAGAAAAAAATTTAAACACACAGATTCAATTTAAACACACAGATTATCAAAATAATAGATTCAATTTAAACATACAGATTACAAATTACAGATCCAAAAAAAAAATCAGATTTGAACACAGATTCAACAACAAATTTAAACACAGATTCAATTCCAAAAAAAAAAAACAGATCGAGAGATCTATTTGCATATATTAATACAAATGAAAAAATACAGATTCAATTCCACAAAAAAAAAAAAAAGAAAAAAAAAAAAAAGAGCAAAACCAGAGAGTGAGACTGATGAGATGAGAGATCAGGGGGAGAGAGAGAGAGAGAGAGAGAGAGGCTTACCTATGAGTCGATCGGTGCATGCGAAACCAGAGAGTGAGACTGATGAGATGAGAAAGTGAGGGAGATAGATCAGAGAGATATCTGATATATATATATATATAAATATTGTAAAAAAAACTCAAAGATTGGGGCGATAGAAAGAGAGGCTTACCTGTGAGTCGATCGGTGGTACGATGAGAGAGTGAGACGAAGGCGATCGGTGCAGTGTAGATAATGAACAACGAGAGTGAGAGAGATAGTGATGAGATGAGAGAGTGAGGGAGAGAGAATCATGTTTTTGAGTTTTAGAGGTAAATAGATCATTAGGGTTTTTTTGTTTTGTTTGATATAGATGAGTGAGGTGCGTGAGGTGAGATGAGATGAACGAACGATCAGATTTGAAAGCGAAAAAAAAAAAATGTATTAATGCGAGCGGGTTGGGCGAGTGCGGTTCAAACCTGCAACCCGCCCGCAACCCGAAATTTATATAAAATCCAAACCGCACCCTACCCTAATGTGTTTGCGAAATTGCCCACACGCGTGCGATTCAGATCCGGTAGGGCGGTTTGGCCGGGTCGGATAACCCTATGCCCAGCCCTAGCACCGACAGAATGTCTCCACAACTTGGGCGTTACAAGTACTACCTCTACAACTTAGTTGCTTCGATTTTCTCCTTTCCTTAGCAACTCCAGATGGCTGTGGTACCGACATTACTTGGAATGGCGACAGAACCGACATTACTTGAAATAGCAGCGCTGGAATGAAGTGCCTCTGCAACTTGGCCATCACAAGTGTTGCCTCGACAATTTAGTTGCGTCGGCTTTCTCTTTCCCTTAGCAACTTTAGATGGCGGCAGAACCGAAGATATTAAGAATGACGGCGCTAAGGTAAAGTGCCTCAGCAACTTTCCCGATGCATATGTTCTCTCCGCAACTTCACCACTGCAGGTGTTGCCTTCGCAACTTGACTTAGGCATTTCCTTCGTGGTGTCTACTTGGACCCTTAGTAGGTCGGACCTGCTTCGGTCCACTGTTGACCCATTTCCCTTAGGCTTTGGCCCATGCTCCTTTTTCATTCTTGGTCGCCTCTTTGGGGCGACCTCAATACTTAGGCCCATACTTAATTTGGGGCTTAATTTCTGACCTTCTATATTTTCTCCCTGCGCGCATGAGGGACACGCTCTTGGTTTCCCGCACGTGTATGACGTCTGCAAGTAACCCAAGGGTTGCATCGGTTGGGTCAGAAGTTGCGTCAGCCCTGAAAAGGTGCCTCCCTTGACTGACAAGTCATAATGGGCCTAGGGAGGCGTGTCGGCACCCTTTTGCTGCTTCCTTTATAAATAGTGCCCTTGGGTCCACTGGTCCCTCACTTCTGCCCAAACACACTTTTTGTCTTATTGTCTCCTTCTCTCCCTTGTCCCCACTTTCCAAAGTCTTCTTTACCTTTCTTTATTCTTCCTCATGGCTAACACAAGGTTTCTACCTGACAGGGCTACCCCACCCCCTATTGAGTGGAAGAGGGCCCCATACTTTGGAGGACTGGCTGACCCCTTCTGGAAGGCAGTTGACTCCTTCATTCCTGATGCCCTTCCTCTGGAGGAGCCTCTGCTCCCTTTTGGGAAAGCTACTTTGGATGATGCTGATATGGTGAACCCAGTCTCTGTGCTGCGGTTTTGAGTGGAGCATGGCGACTTTCCGCATTTATACATTTACTATCTCACTCACTCGGGCCCCCTAGTAGATTGGTCTTTATGGGTTGATGACATCATTGCAGATGGTGGCTTCAAGCAGCATTTGCAAGATGTTCGTCTTTTTAATGCCATTTTGATTTCGAGGGAGTTATCAGTGCGCAAGGTACAGACCAACATTGATATGGTTATCTCCCGTTGGAGCCGCGATACTCACACTTTTGCCTTGGCATGGAAGGAGATAACCCCAACCCTGGAAGATGTTGTAGTCTTTCTACACTTGAGCATCTGTGGAGATCACCTCTTCGATCTAGTGTCCCTAACTTCTGCAAAATAGGTTGCTGTCACTGCCCTCCAAAGTGCCTTTCGGGAGGCGCGAAAGTATGGCTCCTGGTATGACCTTAGGATTGAGGAACTGCTCCAGGAGAGACTTAAGAGGGACAAAACCACCTATCTTTCTTCGCTGAAGCATTTCTTCAAGGACCTGCAACCAGTTGTACGTGACATCACAGAAGAGAGTTGCGGCTCCGTAGTTGGGCCGAGCTACTGCGGCAACTTGTACCTGGCTACCTTTGTCAGTTATTTCATCTCCTTTTTTGTTCTCCCTAGCAACCCTACCGAGAGCATCAATCTCCTGGTGTTTCCTTTGGCTGTCAAGCTCTGTAGCGACAGTCAAATTCCTCTGGCCCCCCTCTTCCTAGGGAACTTTTACTTCCACCTTGACCTCATCCATTCAGACATGGAGCTATCCATGGGCCGCTATGATGTGTGGAGCTTCGTACACACTCAATTCCTGACTGCTTTTTTCTATGAAAGATTCCTTGTTATGGGCCCTATCCCTAAAGAGCATGAGCCCTTCTTTACCGATGAAGTCTTTGATGCAGAGGGTCGACCTATCACTAGGCAAGTGGGCTAATCCCTCTCTCGCATCTCTCGGTGGTCTGGTCTTGGCACCAATAGACCCTTTGCGAATTACATCGACCGCACAGAGAAGTGTGTGTTTCGCCCTTTCATTTAGCTTCTTCCAGGGATTTCTGTGGTCCCATTTTATTTTTCTAGGGCTCGTCATGTTGATTTCTTTCTCGACAATGTCCAGGCCAACTCTATTTTTATTGCTACTATGATACGTCCCAGATTTCTACCTGTGTGGAACGAGGAAGGCATGTTTAGCGTCGTTTATCGACCGGACAGGGTCTTTAGGCAGTTCGAAATGGATCAGGGTGTCCCACATACCCCTCCGCTTCAAACTGATTTCCATTAGAGCTTTCAGTGGTTTGCCGTGATTATACCGCTCTACTTGTGAAGAGCTTAGGCTTCATGGTGCTTCATTCACTTGGGAGAGAGGGCGCCTTTACTCTCTGTAACAGGCTATTCTGGCACCGCAACCTCAATTCTTTCTTCAATTTTTACAACAGTGCTCCCGTTGTCCCTGCGATGAAACCTATCCTGCAGCCTGACTTATCCCTTCGTCTACCCTTTGGCCGAGGAAAACAAACCAGTATATTCTGTCACTTAAAGCTTCTATCCCTGCCTGCTGTGGAAGAGCCTCACCCGTCTGGGGCAATGTCTATTCAACCCTTGCAAATTGTTTCCCTTCAAGTCGGCACAACAGTACGCATGACTCGCTCTAGACTGAGGATAGCCCAAGCAGCAGCGACATCAGTTATTGAGGCACATGCCTCACCAAGTAGGAAGAGACTCCGAAAGGTATCCATACTCAGAAAATATTTTGCATTACTTTCTTGGGCTTCTTATATTTACTTTAGTAATCACATAATCTTTTTTCCTTTTTAGGGCCCATCGACCATGCCACCTTCAAGCCCTAGAGGTTCTTCTACTGCCATTGGAATTTCCTCAAATTCGAACGACGACGACAACCTTCCCATTGCTACAAGGGTCACAAGATTCAGGACCCGCAGGACGGTACTTCCAAATATTGAAGAGGAACCAAGTCTTAAAGCCGAACCAACTACTGAGACTGAGCCAGTTGTCGAGGCTAAGCCAATTGTAAAGGCTGCAGACAATGAACAAGTTCTCCCTGCTGTGGAAGTTGCAGCGGGTGATGTACTTGCTAAGGGTTCAATGCCTCTAAACCCCGCTGATTCTGTGCACTCCAACCGTTCCTCTGTCAGCGGAGATGATTTTGTCCCTGAGACCCCAAGGGAAGATCGCGGCGTGTGAGAGCTGCTGGAAGTTGCACCACCTTCCTTTGGAGCTGCATCTGATGGTCCTCCCAGTCCACCGAGTCTCCATTGGTTCAATAAACCCCATTTCCAAACATCCAAGTGGCTGAGAAGAGTACAAGTGTAGCGGCTATTTCCACTGTTCCTGCTGTGGCCCCTCTAAATTTGGACCGAGTTGCAAAGGTAGCTGTCACTTTAGTTACCCACACTGTTACTGTTGTCACTAGGACCTCTAACCCAGTTGCTTTGGTAACCTCTGAACAGCTAGCTGACTTATACCCCACTCACTTTTTGGAAGTGCCAGCTGACCTTGGGGTGTCCCAAGATTTTTATACTAGGATGGATACCACTGCTGTACCAAATCTGAATATTGGAGACTACTAGATGGATGACCTCTTTTCAAAGCGACGTGATGGTGCAGGTAGCTTTGGCGTTTCTCGTGAAACCAGTTCACCTGGTCGCCAGCCAGCATCTACCCATCCTAATGCTGTTGGGCAATTATCTTCAGGGGAAGTGCGCTATCCTCAGACCTTTGGTCGCTCTACCAGTCTCCCTCCAATGATTGAAACCGGCGGCAGTGTGAGAGAGTCCCCTCAATCCTCAAAGAAAGTCTCATTTCTAAGTTATTGGGTAGCTCCTTTCTAAGTTATTGGGTAACTCCTCCCATTATTGCTTATATCCAGGCGCTGCATCCAGGTACCTTTACTGCCTTTAATGTTCCTGGATCTACGGTGCAGACAGTGCTGCTAGAGTCACTTGCCAACTTCATTCGTGACCTTGCTACCAAGCAGATCCTGACAACCCCCCGCAAGTTCGTGAAAAGTGCTGAGGCCAACCTAAGCGGCTTTGAGAGGAACAATTTGGACCTATCGTGGATGAGGGATAGGCTTCAGGCAGTCGATGGTTTCCTCAAGCACATAGACAATGTGGCGATAATTGTGCCCTTGGAGAAGACTGTCGAGGAGTGTGAAGGTGCCTTGGAGCAGCATCGGCAGAACCTGGCTTGGTTCAAAGAAAAAGATTCTGCGTTGGTTGCCCAGCTGCCTAGAGATGTGACCCTGATGGACTCCCTTTTGAAGGGTTTGATTTGATGTGCTTGTGACCTTGTTATGATTTCCTCTATTTTCTTTTCTTTATTTTGTTGTTTCATTGCGCTTGCATTGTCTTTGCTTTTCTTCTTCTCTGTCACAACTTCTTTTCAAACATTGTAATTATGTTATGGAAGTTTAACTTTAATGAAAAGTGTGGTTGTTTTGTAATACTTTGAATTTCATTTCTTCGCCTTCCTTACATTACTTTTGTACAATTTCTAAAGATAATCAAAACTTTTACAGTGAACAAAACTTCATTATGACTAAGCTTTCTCAAGGATAAAATCTCACTAAGTATGGAAAATATTCCTCACACTAAGTCTATATGAGAGTAACAGGTTTACTAAGCGTATGACACTTTCTTTACACTTTGTTTTAGAAATATTAACAAAGAAACTTACAACTCTTTTTCCTGGACAACAGAAATTAAGGAAAATATTCTTTGATATACTTGGTGTTGATAGGGCCAGTTCTGAACCCGTCATCTACTCTTGTCAACTTATACTACTCGCTGTTGCATGCCTCGGCAACTTTGTAGGGGCCTTTCCATCTGGTTGAGAACTTCGGGATTGGTTGCCCCCGCATGATTGTGTCCACTATTTTCCATACCAAGTCCCCCTCATTGAACTTCCTGTGTTGAACAGATTGATTATAGGCGTGAGCTATGGATTGATGGTATTTTTTCATTACATGCGAGGCCCAATCTCTTCTTTCTTCAGCTGCCTCTATGTCATTCTTCCTGCTGTCTAGAACTAAGTGTGCTAATATAGCCATTCTTGTTGAAGGTACTGCCAACTCAACTGGTAACGCAGCTTCGAATCCATATACTAGGGAAAATGGGGTTGCCTGAGTTAGCTTCTTCTTTGACGTTCTATAGGCCCAGAGTGCTATGAGGAGCTGTTCAAACCATGTGTCCCCTGCTTCATCCATCATTTTACTCAGTATTCGGATGAGGGTTTTGTTGGTCGCCTCAACTTGTCCGTTCCCTTGGGGGTAGTATGGACTAGACTTGTAGTGCTTGATCTGGTAGGCGTCCAGTAATCTTCCCATATAGCGATTTACAAAGGGAGTTCCATTGTCAGATAACATCACCTTAGGTATGCCAAACCTACATATTATGTTTTTTTTTGATGAAGTTGGTCACTCTTGCCCTATCTACTTTCTTCATCGGTATAGCCTCTACCCACTTAGTGCTAACTTCAGTTGCTGCAAGCATCCATCTGTAGCCTTTGGATTGTTGCATTATAAGACCCACTAAGTTGAATGCCCAAGTATGAAATGAATAAGGAGTCTTGATGTTGTGTAGTTCAACTACCGGTGCATGTATCAAGTTTCCAAACTTTTTGCAGAATTGACATCTCTTCACAAAGTTTTTAGCATCTTCTTCCATTGTCAACTAGTAGTAGCCAAGTTGAATAAGATGTCCATATAATCGTTGCCCTCCTTGATGCTCTATCTTGTGGGATTTCTTCAGCACCTCATTTGCCTCATCTTTTGATAAACATGCCAAAGGTTCTCCTTTGAAGCTTCTTCGGTACAACTTGCCTTGGTGAATGAAGCAGTGGATGGCTCACCTCTTAACTCTAATTGCCTCGGCTTTGTTCTCGGGTAGTGTGCCCTTTCCAAGGTAGTCGATAAATGGCTACCTCCATTCTTCACTGCTTAAGAAATGGGCTTCCTCTTCCTTAGGATGGGACTGACACTTTGCGCATTGCCTCTACAACTCAGTACTTTCCTTCTCCATCTCTGGCCAGTAATACTATTGCCTCTGTACCCGTCGGTATAGACTGATATCTCCATCTCCACAGGACTTAGCATGGATTTGCTTAAGTCTGTAAGTTGCTTCTTGTCTGTCGACGCACCTTGCCAGTAGGTTGTTGGGACCGCGAAAATACAACACTCCTCTGAGGAGCAGAAATTATGCAAGTTCAGCTGATCTGATTGTTCCCTGGCCTGTTTTCAACTCCTGAATTATATCTGCTTTCCATCCCTTAGCATCTTGCTCTGTATCTTCTTTGGCTAGCACTGCTGGTGTTGTTCTTTTCTCGATTACGATGGCTATACTATCATCTAGTATATCCATCTTTCCCCCTAGTGTAGCCAAGGCATCGGAGAAACGGTTATGTATTCGAAGGGTATGCTGGATTTGGATATCATCAAACTGAGTGAGCAACCTTTGAACCACAGTGCGATATGGGGCCAACAGAGGCTCCTTCAATGCGAAATCACCCATTGTTTGCTTGACAACTACCTTGGAGTCACCCCAAATTTTCAACTTGCGGAGGCCCTTCTTTTGGTCAGCAATCAGACCCAGTATCAACGCCTCATATTCAACCTCGTTGTTTAAGCAGTCGAAGTCAAGCTTATATGATAGATGAAATTTCTCTCCTGTTTAACTAGTTAGTGTTATGCCAACTCCACATTTCCCAGCTCCGGAAGCTCCATCAAATTTTAAGTCCCAATAAGTCTCAACTGTAACTGCTGAGACATGGACCTCACCTGGTAGGGGTACCTCTGCAGGTTCATGTTCACTAGATGGGAATTGGGACAGTAAGTCTACAAGTGCTTGGCTCTTAATTGCCTTAGGAGTAACACAAGTGATGTCGTATTCTGCTAGAGCCAAGAGCCATCTTGCCATCCTTCCAATCAAAGCGGGCTTGCTCAACAAGTGGCAGACTGGATCACTCCAGGTCACAACCCGGATGTGCCAAAAAATAATGGCGTAACTTCTACGCAATGAAGATTAAGGCTGAACAATGCCTCTCAATTGGGGTATATCGTGACTCAGTACCATTGACTTTGCAACTGATGTAATAGATTGGCTTCTCAATGCCATCTATGTCTTGGACGAGTAGAGCTCCAATAAACCGAGGTGTAGAGGTTAGGTACAACAGCAGAAGCTTTTTGGGTTGTGGGGCAATCATTGTAAGTGGAGAGGTAAGTGCTTTCTTCACCATATCAAATGCCTGTTGGTGTTCTTGCAATCATTCAAACTTGTGATCCCCTTTCAGCAGTGTCCCAAAGAAAAATGTTATCTCAGCCAGGGCTGGAATGAACCTCCTGAGGTATGACACTTTGCCTAGGAATTTCTTCAAGGCTTTTTGAGAGTGTGGTGGTAGCATCTCCATGATTGACTTGATCTTATCCCCATCTACTTCAATCCCTCGCTGGTGTACAAGAAAGCCAAGAAACTTGCCAGCGGCAACCCCGAAGGCACACTTGAGAGGGTTTATCTTTAGGCAGAATTTGTGGCAACGCTGAAAAACTTTTTTCAAGTCACAGAGGTGTCGGTTTGCCTCAGTAGACTTGATCACTAGATCATCCACATATACTTCCATTTTGTAATGCAACATGTCATGGAACACTATAGTCATAGCCCATTGGTAGGTTGTCCCCTCGTTTTTCAAACCGAAGGGCATCATCGTATAGAAATTTTTTTCCAAGGGAATTCTGAAAGCTGTCTTTTCTGCATCTTCTGGTGGCATTTTGATTTGGTTATAACCACTAAACCCATCCATGAAGGAGAACATCTGATGGCCCGCAGTAGAATCGACAAGTATGTCAACATGGGGCTTTTGAAACTCATCTTTCAAGCAGGCCTTATTCAGGTCGCGAAAGTCTACGTAGACCCTAATCTGATCATTCTTCTTCTGTACAAGCATAATATTTACTAGCCAAGTTAGGTATTGTATAGGCTCAATGAACTTGGCTCTCTGCAACTTTTCTAACTCTGCCTTAATCTTTGCTTCAAGATCAGGGTGATACTTTCGAGCATGCTGCTTGATTAGTTTAGAGTTAGGAAAAGTGTCCAGATAATGAGTGACAAGAGATGGGTCAAGACCAGGCATCTCGTCGTATGTCCAAGCAAAGACATCACTGTATCACTTTAGTAGTGTCATCAATTCTACCTTAGCTGCTGGGGCCATTGTATTGTTGCCGAACACCGACTTGCTCTACCCAGGTAAGTCACTAAGGTTGACCTCAGCAAGTACCTCCTGCTGCGGTTTGGATCTATTTTGCATGCATTCAATGGTGGGCTCAGGCGTCTCCACCAACCCTTCTTGGGACTCATCACCGTCACACTTATTTGTCTCGAGGCCATCCTCCCAAGGTATGAAGTCTGGCCCCTAAGGCCGTCATAGGTAGTAAATTGTCTTACCGCCCTTGCGCACCTTAACAATCTTGGGCAGAGGGCTTATGGATTTGCTACTCCTTTTCTGTCCACTGCTTTCTGGAGTAGCCTCTGCATCTCGAATGTCTTCGTACTTCGGCAATTTCACCTCTGCAATTTTACCAGTCCTTGGAGTTTCATCCGTTGACAACTCAGTAAAGAAGACTGCATTTGAATAGTGTGCCTCCTCCACTCCGAATGGCCTTTCAGACACATTTATGGTTACTGTGCACTTTCCCAACTTCGCCTTTACGTATTGGTGATAACTCGACGAGATAGCTCCATATCGGTGCATCCAAGCTCTGCCAAGTATCATGTGGTAGTTGTGTCTGCTTCAATCACATGGAACTTAGTGGTGGAGCGGATCTCACCAACTACTAAGTCCACTACAGTATGACCCTTAGTAACCTTCTTCTCACCACCAAATCCGGTTATAGTGATGCGTTGGTGAACCATCTTGGATTCTGGGATACCAACCTTTGCAAAGGTGTCGGTAGTGATGATGTTTATGGACGCCACCATCAAGGAAAGCATGCTTGAACTCTACATCATTGATGTAAACTGTGAGAAAAAGAGGAGGGTTATGAGGAAATGGGTATGCGCTATCTGCTTCTGAAAAAGTAATGGCCCCATAATCTTCCTGGATGCGCCGAGGCACATACTCCTTAGCTTCAGCAACTTCATCATGGTGCACTTTAGAGATGTTAATGAGGGCCTTTGTTGCTTCCAACCTAGTGGCTTGGCTCAGCCCCAACTGATCAAAGAAGGTGTGAAACTTGACAGAGTTTTGCAAGGCTTGAGCATGAGTATCCTCTGCGAATTTTAACTCTGCAGGTACTGTCTCAGGGAGCTGGCCGCTAGCGATTTTTTCTAACTCATCATAGTAGGACGCCATGTGCATTTGATCGTGCATGGGCCCATGATACCCAATCATATGTACATTCTTCCCTTTCTCTTTGTGATTAAGATAAAGGTCCTTCCTTACGTCACGATTACTGGCATCATTGAACTTCAGCTCATTTGCGTCAACTTTCTTCTTGAAGATACTTTTCAAAGTTCAACAATCCCTAGTAGGGTGTCTGGTGGTTCTGTGATAAACACAATAATCTGGGCTTTCTTTGTCCTTCTTGGTTGGAGTGACATCAATTGGAGGCAAAGTAAGTTCACCATCAGCTACCCATTCTTTAACCAAGGCCTTAACATTCTCAAGGCTACAAGAATATGGATTTCTGTCCTCATAACTCTTTCTCTTTCGAGAAGACGATGCCTCCTCTTGCGAGCGATTCCCTCCTGTAGAAGTTACCGCAGCAACTCTGTTACTATGGGGGTAGCGGTGGCTGTCACGAGATCTGTGCAAGGGACCAGTGGTACTAAGGTTCCTAGTTGCCTCAATCAAGGCTGAAAATGTAGGCAGATTATAGTTCACCAAGAAAATTTTGCAGTCACGTATGGCACCCTCCACACATATGCTAACTAAGTGGACCTTATCCACTAGTTCATGATAGTCAATAGCTATATCTTGGAACCGTTTAACATAGTCCAGTATATCTTTGCTTTCATTTTGGACATCTCGCCCAAGTGTGAGGGTTGTAACTTTCTTTTGGACTTGAAAGAACTTCATATAGAACTTGTTCACCATCTCCTCCCAACTCTTGATCGAGTTGGGAGCCAAGTTCACATATCAGCTGTAAGCCCTTTTAGTAAGTGATTTAGAGAACTCTCGAAGGTGCAGAGAGTAGTCACTGCCATGGATACCAAGAGTTTCGATGAACCTTACCACGTATTCTCTAGCATTACCTTGTTTCCCATTAAACTTAATAAACTTGGGCACTGTATACCTAGTTGGGTATGGCATGGTCAATATCTCCTGAGAGTATGGAGGCTTCACATCTAGGTTGGGGAGAGATGGTAGTTGTTTCTTATTACGTTATTGCTCGAGCATAGCTTGTACATCGGCTAGAGTAACAAAGTAAGTGAGCTGGAATGGTCCAGTCTGCTCATGGGTGGCTGAACTAGCGGTCGTACCATTCATCTGAGATACCACCGGAGGTACTTGGATCGAAGCTCGAACCTCAGGGAATAGGTTAGGCACTGGGTTTGGGACTATTACAGGCGGAGTTACTTGCATCGGAACTGGTCGAGAAGCCATGGCCATAATAGCCTCAGTGAGGGTTTGCAAAGCTGCCAGGATCTCCCTCTGCGTATCCTGGAGTGACTGAACTGCCTCAATCACAACACTGTGGTCACGGTCCTCCGCATGTGTTGCTCCGTCATTAGAAGAGCCTTGTTGCCGTGGGGGTTGCTGAACTTCATCCCTTGCCATCTTTTCCAGTGAAGTGTGTAAGCCACTGCGGGTATGAACCATCAACAAAGCAGCCTCCCTAGTAGAGTCGTCAAAAAATGTAGGGGGTTCAAGGTCAGAGAGGTGATTAGAGAGGCAAAACTATGTTAATGATCGAATAATGGTAGAAATGACTGGAGAATGAGTAACAACAACTATCTGGGAGTTAGAGAGTGTGCAGCTAGGTGAGGGTGAAACAAGTGGCTTAAGAAGAAATGTACGGCAGTGCCAAAATGAGCAGCATCTTCTTCAAATCTCCAAAATTTCTCTTCTTGAATCTTGGGAAATGGGTCATATTTATAGGTTTTTCCTTGGTGCCAAGAGGACACCAAGTGGCCAAATAGAGAGAAGACACGTGTCCCAGAGGATCACATGGATTATTCTGCCTTGAGCCACCAGGCTGGAGGTGCCACGTGTCCCTCTGCATGTACTATGTACTATCTGTTTGCCTCCGCAACTACCTTTTTGATCCTCAACAAGTGTAGTTGCGACGGGAGTGTTTGGTGCTGCAACTCCCGTTTGAGTCTTAGCAAGTGCAGTTGCAGCGAGAGTGTTTGCCTCTACACTTGCCTTCTTAGCCTGAACCTCAGCAAGTGCACTTACAGCGGTGAACCTTGTCGCTGCACTTGCATTCTCAGTTCTATTTGGCCAGTACATTGCATTTTCAGGACTCCATTAGTTTGCTATCGACTACGTTCGTGCTCACCTCAGCGAAGCCTCTACTCTTAGCCACCTAACCACAAACTCTCTAGATTCCCAGGGCAAAGGTCACAGCCAAGCCTACTATCGACCATGTTGTGCCTTAGTACCAAGCCCAAAGGGGCTTCCTTAGTCCTGCCTGTGAGACTAAAGCAAGTCCATGACCTGGGTAATGGAAATGGAGTCTTTTATGTTCGAGCTACCTTGCTTCCATCTTCGCGGGATTGCCGCGGTAAACTGGTATCTCTGGGCCAGCAATCAGTGCCAAGTTAAATGAGCCTTGGGGCCTACTATCAGCGCCAAGCATTAGCCTCTACTTGCAAAGGGAGGCCTCTCTCAAAGGCTGCTATTACCTTGGCAGGATATTCCCTCTGCAACTTAATTGCTGTAGTAACCATTTCCCGTGGCGAGTTCAGACGACAGCATCGAAGATATTAGAGATGGCGGCGCCGATAGAATGCCTCTGCAACTTGGGCATTGCAAGTACTGCCTCTGCAACTTAGTTGCTTCGATTTTCTCCTTTCCTCAGTAACTCTAGATGGTTGTGGTATCGACATTACTTGGAATGGCAGTGGAATTGACATTACTTGAAACGGCTGCGCTGGGACGAAGTGCCTCCGCAACTTGGCCATCGCAAGTGTTGCCTTGGCAACTTAGTTGCGTCGGCTTTCTCTTTCCCTCAGCAACTTTAGATGGCGGCAGAACCAAAGATATTAGGAATGGCGGCGCTAAGGCAAAGTGCCTCAGTAACTTTCCCGTTGCACATGTTCCCTTCGTAACTTGACTAAGGCATTTTCCTTCGTAGAGTCTACTTGGACCCTTGGCGGGTCAGACCTGCTTCGGCCCACTGTTGGTCCACTTCCCTTGGGCTTTGGCCTATGCTCTTTTTTCATTCCGGATCGCCTCTTTAGGGCGACCTTAGTACTTAGGCCCATACTTAATTTGAAGCTTAATTTCTGACCCTCTACAGTATCATTTTGCATGTGAGAGTTTTCCTTCACGAAGTGATATGCCTTTGCTTATGTAGGAGGTTTCTATCAACACTCTGTCACTAGCGAGACACATGTTGGTTTGTCATTGATCGTAAGCATGTGTGGTTGCTTTACACATGACATTCCTCAATCTAATCATATGAAAAATATAAATAACTTGTTGATTGAACTTTTTTGAAAAAATTTATCATAATTGATTACAAGAGATCCACTTGATCCTGAGATCAAGAAACTTTTTAGCATATTCCAAGATGTGCACAGTAGGAGCATATATATCTTCTTCGATATTGATTCGAATTAAGAGAATGTTATGTTTCAATCTCCCACAATGTGATATGTCAATTTGTCTCAACAAATATTTATGAAATAGAAGTGTTAAAAATTGATATTTTGGTCCTTAACAATTGATTTGTGAAAATCATTATATTAATTCTTGTAGATGTGTCCCCCTAAATAATAAATAAAAAATAATAATGAATATATTATTATTTTGATATATAGTTACTAAAATATTAAAAATTTTAAAAATAAAATTTTTATCAAATATCTCACATAGATATGAGACTGACATGATATGTATTTCACACTCATACAAAATATTTAATAAAATTTTTAAAATTTCTAAAACTGTTAATAATAACATAATTAATTGACCACTCATTGACATGACATGGAAAGGATGGCATTTTTGCACTGGCCTTCTCCCCTTAGAACTACCAACTCAATCCAAAGGAGGTAGGTACAAATCCTAAGTTGACCGCTTGTGTGTCTTATATATTACTCAACACCTAAATTACACACGCATTACAATCTTCAAAAATTCCAATTGATGATTTTATCTATAATACTGGTTAGGTGGTACATCATGAGTCCCATCCAGCTTTACTTTATTCAATTCTACGTTGAGTTAGGTTAGAAATTCTAAATAAATTATTAATTTTTTTCTAAATTTTTTTATATGAGTATATAATTTATATATATATATATGTAATTTGTGTGAGTTTTATATTTATATGAAAGGCTCGATAAAAAATTTGGTAATTTATTTAGGATTTATAACATTTTTTTTTTACATTGGACCCCAAAAATTCATTCCATTCATCTGCAAAGAAAACAAATGTACTGTTTGGTAAAATTTTCTAAATATGATCTGAAAATTAAGTTGTATTTTTAATTTGTGAGTTTTGAAATTATGATTTGAGTGTAAAAAATTTGTTTGGTTATGAGTTTTGAAAAAAAATTTCAATTGAGTTTTAGAGGGAGTTTTGAGTTTTTGAAATTAAAAAAATTATTTGATTAAAAAATTTACAACTCATAACCAAATACACAACCCAAAATTCTATTCAAAACTCATATAAAAATTAAAAAAAATTTGAAAATATTTTTTATTTACAATATAAAAATAACAGGTGCTCAAAAAAAGAAAAAAAAAAAAAAACCGAATACTGTCCCGGTCAATCAGCCGGATGTCCAGGATGACGACTAGGTTAGTCAAATTTTCTCGCCTGCAAATGAGTTTTCAAAAGTAAGTGTACAATTATAATTTGAAAACTCAAAACAAATACTACACTCAAATGAGTTGATGGAAATATATTTGGAACACATGACCAAAAATAATCAACCGCTTTGAAAACGAAATAACTCAATAATATATATATATAATATTATCTGAATTTGGCTAACTGGTATTCCTACCATAAATATTTTTTTTTATTAATTTAAAATTTTTATCTTTCCTAAAATACCTCTTACACAAATTGTAATATGAAAAAATATCTCAAAAGCATTTATTAGCATTTGACATGGTATATTAGAAAATGTTAGAGATGGAGGATTCACACAAAGATATCAAAAAAAACAATTAATACCAGCTTTAACTCGTGAATATTGAAAGTTACACTTAAAATCAATCTACACCATACATTAAAGTTGTGTTTGATTTATTAATTTAAGTAGAAATTTGAAAAAAAGATGAGATATAAAAATAAAATATAATTAAATTTTACACATATTTTATATATATATTAAATTTTTATCAAAATTTATAAATCAAACATAACGGTAGTATTTTTCGATGCCAAACTTTTTTGTTTGGCAAGTTGGTTTGTGGCTATTTTAGCCACAAAAGATAAATCAACCCCGGTACAGAGCCCGAAAACCGGGGCTCGAATTTGGCTCAAAACAGAGGCGAAGGAGGAAGAAGAAGAAGAAGAGAAGGAGGAAGGAGGAGAAGAAGGAGAAGCAGAACTGGAGGGGGCCATAAAAATGGGGCTGGAGGCGGAGGCAGAGGCGGAAGCGGGCGGAGGTAGAGGCGGAGGCGGGGTTGTGAGCAACGATCGGCCGACGAACTGCGCCGACGACGACGAACTGCGACAACGACGACGACGAACTGCGACGACGACGACGACTCTCTCTCTTGCCCCTCGCCTCTGTTTCTCTCTCGCCTATGTTCAAACGAAGAAGACGAAGAAGAAAAGAAAGAAAGAAAGAAAAGGAAGAAAGAAGAGGAAAAAAAACAAAAAATCGACGTTTTGCGTTTCGAGCCAAATTTGAGCCGTGATTTCGGGCCCTCAAATATTTTTCAAAGATAAAATAGATTATTTTAGTCATAACAAATAAAACATCACATTACATCCAACTCATAATCATTACACTCTTTTCTTACAAAAAAAACCAAAAAAATCAAAAAATTAAAAAATCTTTCTCAAATCAAAATTTTTAATCTAAATTAAAATAGTTAAAAAAAATTAAAAAATTAAAAAATCAACCCACTTCCCAAATAGAGGCTTCCTTAACATGATGAGAAATTAAACAAGAACAGACATCAACTAGAGAGACCCATAAACCTTGGTGGACGCCTGCTCTTGATTCATCACTATCTAGTCATAATAATGAATGCATATTTCTCTGTACCTTGTGGCTTGTGCTGATTGATTGTGGGACCTTATGGAATTCGCCATTTATTAAATTGGAACTTGGACCATTTTTGCTTTGTCTTTCAATGCCTTTCATAATTACCAACATATTAAATTAATCAAAAATATATACACTTTATAAATTTATTCATCAATTAAAATATCATTCAATAAATAATTTTTTTAATTTAAAATAAGACTCACTTTGGTAAATGTAATCGGTGGTGTTATATGCACTAATTAGTGTACACACTGGTATACCAACTAATGTTATAATATTATTATTGATTATATTTATTATATAAGTTATAAATACTTAAAACTATACAAATGGTGCCACATCATATATTAATACATTAATATGTACATTAATTAATACATATAATATTATTTTAATGTAATAAGTATCGCATTAATTATTAAAAAAAATTATCAAATTTATTAAATTGTACACTAAAGTAATGTATTTGACAATATTGAGAGGCAAGTTACTTGCAAAGAGATGGTGTGAATTCATCTCTTCCAGTGTATTAATTTAATAATTAATTATTAACTTTCATTGATAAAGTGCTCTTTTAGTAAAAAGCTACGTTTGTAGCCTTGTTTGCTAAAAAAAATTAGGTTAACTCTTTTAGAAATGAGTCATTTGACAAATTCAAAAAAAGCCACATATAAAATTATTTATATCATTTATGTTTTTATTTATTTATATTTACATGGGTGAAAATATAAATTTTTTACATTGGGTGAAGGTAGTTTAGTCATTTTATTGTGATGTGACATTATAAATAAATATTAATCAAAAAGTTAAAAGTAACTTTTTATCAACTTCTCAAATTATTTTATAAAAAAGTCAAAAACTTAGTTAAAAGTCAAAAATCAATTTTTAATCATCTTTTCAAAACATCCCAATATATATATATATATATTAGTAGTCAAGCATAGGCAGCACAAACACCATATTTTATGCTTCTTTTATTTTCCTATAATTTTTTTAATAAAAAGATAGAATAATTGGAAAATGTTATTTTTTCAAAACTTGTATACACTTCTACTTGAATAATGTAATAATAATATTTTTATAATGGAAAAGTGCATTAATAGGTTATTTGTTTTAAATTGATACACCCACAATCAAATAAATCATCCTTTAATATATTTTTATATTTTTTATTTGTGTAGTCTTCTTACTCAAAAGAAAATAATCAAACATGTCACTAAACAAATTTTACAAATAAATTTCACTCTCTACAACAACAAATGACATTGTTATGTGTATGATCTATTATGTTCAAAAAGCAATGGAACCTTTACTATTTTCTTAAATATAACAAGTTTTATGTATTTATATTCATTGTTTAAAGGCAGAAAAAAAAAGGTAAAACTTATCTCACAATAGACAATAATCCTCTCTACTCAATAAGGCTAGGTTTGGCATCCCCTAAAAAAATAAAAAAGTCAAAAAGTTATTATCCTATTTAAGTTAAATCATCTTATTTAAGTCATATTACCTTTCTATCATATCACTTCAAACCCAACTCATATTTCATAAAAAGTCAAAAAGTGTATTTATTTAGAATATCCTAAACAACCCTTAAATATGAGTATTGTTAATTAGTGTCCTAGAGATACAAGAAAAAACAAGATAAGATAAAAACGAGACATTTTAATTAAATTAAAAATATATTTTACTAAATTAATAAATCTTTTATTGAAATTAATATATTTTTTAATCTTTCTTCACCTTTTTGAAAGATATTTTTCACCCAATTTCGATACTAAACAATTGCCTTACGACACTGAGGGATTGTTTTGCGTTCCCTATATTAGCACACTTTTTTTTTTTTAATCTTTTTATCTTTTTGTTGTCATCATCTCTCTATTTTTTTGTATATCTTTTCGTAAAAAATTAAAAAATACACTTATTTAGATCATCCTAAATAACTTTTTAATAAAATTTGATTAATGTCAGGCATTATTGTTTTAGGAAGTAGGTTAAAAGTTAGTTTTTTTTTACTTTTTTTTAAAAAATATATAAAAAAATAGAAAAGTGATGTGACCCAAAAGAGGTTAAAAGTTGAGAGGGTAATTTGTAAACAAATTGGGCCGAGCTAGGAAGAGCCTTCTTTGAGAGTTAGGCCGCGTAATGGGCCGAGATAAGGGCTGGTGTAGCTCGGTCTTAGGCCAAGAAGACATCTCATATTTCGGGTTTAGGTCGAACTATGGGCCGAGGTAAAAGTGTCAGTCGAGGTAAAAATGTCAGCCGAGGTAAAGGGGTCAACCGAAATAAGTGGGCCTGGTGATTAGCCGAGGTATTGGTGAGAAAGGATGTCGGGCTTGGTATAGCTCGGCCGGTCTTGGTATAGCTCGGCCGGGCGCCATCTTCATCATTACCTAAGTGTGTGACTGAGGTAACTTAGCTCGGTGTGGTTGCAGCAGCTTATATAAAGGAGGTAACCATCTCACTTGGTTGGTAGTGAGTAGGAGTGCGACTCCTAGGAGGACTCTGCTAAGGAGAGTAGAGTCCTATTAGGATTGTGCAAACCATCTCACTTGGTTGGTAGTGAGTAGGTTGTGTGATTCCTAAAAGGCCTCTTATAAGGAGAGTTGGAATCCTACTAGGATTGTGCCAAGTAAAGTCTATAAAAGCTCATGACAAGACTTATGTACAAGTATCCCAATTCTTACTCTAAAATACACACAGCTTATTGTCTATTGTCTAGTTGCTGACTTAGGCATCGGAGGGGTTTTCGGCACACATCCACCTGTTAGCTCACATTTGTGTTTTCAAGTAGCAAAGTAACGACGTTTGGAGGAGTGCAAACTTGATCAACAGGATTAAACGAGAAGATTATTTCGTGTTCGTACAAAAGTCAAAAAATTACTTTTAACCTCATCCCCAAAAGAGGCCTTTGAAACTAATTCAAAGATGATTGCATAATATACAATAAAATAATACAACTAATTCAAAGATAAAAAATTTTTATAAATTTTTTTCATAATATTTATTTTATGATATTTAACATTATTGATAAAATTTGCCTATGTACGAATGATCATCCAGGTTAGCAGCTTAATTATTTATTTATTCAAGGGGAGCAGCTTATTGAGAAGTGGAACAAATGGAAAGAAAAAGCAATGAGAAGAGAACTTTATATCGTGTCTAATAGGGCCATTGTTGTCACCTTTTTGACCATTGCACTCGCCATTTTCTTTTTCCACTCCCTTTCACATATTAATTTTTGAGGTGAAATTAATCTTCGTACACTTTTTTCCAATACCACTGCACCTTGTAGAACTCCCATTCCACTGTTTTGATTTGAGAAAATTTCCTGTAAATTTAATTAGAAGAAAATTACAAACTTATTAAATAAAAAAAAGTCAATTAGTTTCATCTTTTGCCATCACCTTAATTTATAATTATATGTCACTCCACTGACTTTGCCACTCATATACTGAAATAACTAATGTTCTTTGCTTGATTTATGGGGTCAATTTAGTAAAATTAATTATAAGGTAAAAGTTGATAATTAAATTTAGAAGTTAAGAAGATAAATCTCAACGCATTATAATAATTAGCTTTTTTTTTTTAATCTCATAAGTTATAAGCAAAAAGTACAGTGTAAAAAATAATTTTGTATGACTATGGTGCTTAGCCAAACAAAGAAAGGGTCAGGCGAACAAGATGTGTGATTAGGTGTTTGGATAATCATCTAGTCAAATGTTCAGCCGAACATAAAGTTCAGACAGGAAGCCCAAGCACAAAATGAACTAAGGCCCCGTTTGGGGACTTACTTTTTTAGCCAATTAGCCAAAAAATTACTAAATTAGCCAAAAAGCCAACCACTCATACCAAAAAGTCAAAGATTCTCTTTTCTCTCTACTTTTTGCACATCTTTTCGTAATTAGCCAAAAAGTCATCCCAAACATACAAGTTTTTTTTACCTACCTTTTTAGCCAAATAGCCAAAAAGTTACTAAATTAGCATGTTCCCAAACGAGGCCTAAGTCAAGGGTAAATCCACAATAAGTGAGATAATACTCATCATTTCTTGGAAAAAAATCACTCAACCAGGGGCACAATTCCACTTATGGCAAAGCAACATAGGCAAAAAGTTGCACAAAACTCTCAACAGTAAAGTAAATAGGTATAAAGCAGAGTTGAACTTCCAGACCTTGGTACACAATCACTTGTGCTCATTGCACTTATATTGAGAGATAAGTTTGTAACTATTGATTTGACCTATAGTTGATCATCCCAGTCACAAGAACTCATTGTATTGTTATTGTAAGCTAGTTGAGAGTGACTGGAATCAACCACGGTTTGTGTTAATCTATTCATTGCCACTGTAGTAGATCTTTCCCTACATATAAGCTAAATACTCTAACATAAACTCTCAAAATAAAAAAAAATAAAAAATTACTATAATCAACCTTACAAGCCACACCAAAAGACTATGAATGCATATAACTAACATTAATTACAAAGATTTTTCTAGATTTAGTTTTTACGTTGTTTAGTAAAAAGTAAGGGGCATGTTTATAAATATACCAATAGATAAATGAAGAATATTACGAATTATAATATATATTGTACATCTTTATAAACAAAACGAAAAAGAAAATGATAGAGAAGAAAGACGAAAGCAAAGTCCCGACAGATAGGGACACCTCAGAAGAACGAGGTACAAAGTTTAAACAAAATGTCATGTTTTTCCTCTCATTGAGGGTGGTTTGGGAAGTGATTTTTTTTTAGTTATTTTTTAATTAGAATATGAGTTTAAAAGAAAATATATGTTTGAAAATAATTTTTTATGTTTTTTATAAAATGATGTGTAAAAAATAAAATGAATTCTTTAACTTTTTTATATGAATGAAAAACTTCTAAATTTTTTAATTTTTAATGACTCTTTTACTTTTTTACTGAAATGTAAATTACCTGTTAGGTTTTTATTGTTGGCAACTCCGTTTGACAAAACTCCTTTGAGTTGTATTTTTTTTTTCGCACTTTTTATTTCAGTGAGGCTATGAGTTTATTAGATGCGAATCCAACCCGAATCGAGCCATGCAGAGAAGTTTGTGATGTTAATGCTTTCAAGATTGCCACTTCGCTGATTACTACGGGGGTCGAGCTGCCCGGTCAGCTCGCGGCCGAAGCAAAATTCAAATTTGCATTCAAATTTGCATGTCAGCCGTTGCTCGCTCGAGCCAAGGAGTGCTCGCTCGAGCCAAGACTTTCTCGCTCGAGCGAAGGAATGCTCGCTCGAGCGAAGGATTGCGTCCGCACAAAAACCTGAAAGGAGTGATTGGTCGCTCGAGCCAAGGATCCGTCGCTCGAGCGAAGGCACTAGTAGAAATCATGAAAATTACTCTCCTCGCTCGAGCCAGGAAATCCTCGCTCGAGCGAGCCTCAGAATCCGGATTTTTTCAAAGAGTTGGTTTTCTTCTGAAACAGGATTTCTTTTGGTGTTCTACAAGAAGTTGGATTTCTTCCTTGGGAATTTTTTGGTTCTTTATAAGTAGTTGGTTTTCTCCCAAAACAAGACTACTCATTAATTATTCCTCCAGATCTTCTTTTTGGTTCTTAAAGGTTTATATCTGGGGATATTTTATTTTTCTTTGATGTCTTATTGAGTATTCAACTCATGATCTGAAAAGGCTACATCAAAGGTTTTGTTTGTTACACAAAAGAGAGAGTTGTTCTTCAGTTGTGGATTCTGAAGAATTCGAGCCTGAAGCTTCAGTTGTGAATTCTGGAGTGGCTCATCAAAGTTGTTCTTCAGTTGTGGATTCTGAAGAATTCGGTCTGAAGCTTCGGTGGTGGAATCCGGAGTGGCTCATCAGAAAGACAATTCCGTGGTGAAGATGGGGTTGGAAGAGGCACATAGAGGTTGGTTCAATTAGGCGTTGTGGATTCGCTAGATAATTGAGAGTGATACCTGTGTAATTCCTTTATATCTTCTTAGTGGATTGTTCTGGTGGCTGTGGCCCGTGGTTTTTTAATCACAATTGGAAGGTGTCCAATTGTGGTTTTTCCACGTAAAATCTTTGTGTCTCTTTCTTTTGATTGTTTGATTGGGATTTTTATATTCTGCTTAAAATTGATACATAATCACAAATCAACATCTAGGGGGTTTCTAGATTTTTCATTACCCACATGAAGAGAAGCTTTAGCTAGCTTTTTTGGGTGAATAAAGCTTTAGCTAGTTGAGAGAGTAAAAAATGGCAAGAGATCTCAGTTTTCAAACTTCTCCATGTTTTTGTTTTAAAATATTGGTATCTATTAAATCATATTTTAAAATTATCACAGTTTGAAGTTTTTAATAATTGATTGATTGTGAATATTTTGAAATCAACAATATTATATACTCATAATTATTTATTCAGAAATAGGAATAAATAGTTCAAATTTATTTTATTCATAGATTTCACATTTTATCAATTTAATCTCCATCATATATATCGATTATGAATTCCTAATTCCAAAATCTAACTTTTTTGTTTTGAAATAACAGGAGAGAGAGGGAGAGAGAGAGATTTGAGAAAAAAGCTCCAATGTGCTTCTTGTTGACAGGTTGCCAAGGGAGGGGGATCCACAACAACTCACAAAACCTTTGAATCTAATAAAGGCAAATTCAGATACCTCACCCGAGGCATGACTTTATGTGTTTAGCCTCTCTTGTATACTTTGCTATCTTGAAATTATTATTATTATTTTTTATTTTTATTTTTTTCTCTCTAAAGAAGTTGAAGAACAAGACCAGAAGTCATATCAGCAAGGACTAGAGTTCATTCTCTTCTTAATATCATTAAACCTTTTTTTTTCCCCATGATATGTAAAACTCAAGTTATGTGTGAAATTATTTTATCGGATAAATTAATAATTAAATTAATTTGTATGAGTAATTTAGTATTTTTAAGAAATTAGGTTAATAATCATTTTTTGTAACACCCCATCCTACATTAGAAGTTTATATAAGTGATCTTAGGACTACCTTACTACTAAGTAACTTGGGTCTAAAGTTTTGGGTCATGTTGCAAGTAGTGAAGTGTTACAAATGGGATTAGAGCCGATCTATGCACACAACTCCGTAGGCAACTTATTTTGAACTGGCCACGAGCTTGTCTCCACAAGTTAGCTTTTGGATCGTGTTGGTAGACTTACAAGTTACTTAGGTCAGTAAGTCGTGTAACCCAAAAACTAACTTAGGCTAATAAGTAGTGGGACATTACATAAGTATTAAACCTCTTGAAATAAGAAAAAAACTATAAAATACATCTATATATTGGGAAAAAAAGTTATGAGTCCTAAAAACTTGCTCCAAAAAAGAAAAAAATTTAATGTGTGATATATAGATCATACTTAGAATGTATGTGGTTCCCACTACAGAATCATAGCCTACCAATCCATTTTGTGAGACATTGCATGTGCATGTGTGCCAAATTGCCACAGAGGGAATATATAGCAGAGAGAAAAATGGGCTATGCAAGTATTGGGCTAGAGTTCGGTCCATTTTTGTCTTGGACAATCCATAACACGATCTCTCCATCTCTCTCTGTATGGGCCAACAAGTAGAGATATGTAGCCCAACACGGCATCAGAAAAATATTGAAAGGGACATTCCATTCCATTCGTAATCTCTATGTTTAGACATGGTTTGAAATGTTTTAAATAAGTGTATTTTTTGACTTTTTATAAAAATATGTGTAGAAAAGTAAAGAAAGTGGGTAGAAAAATAAAGAGAAAATGTTGATAGATGTTGATTGATATGACTCAAATAAGTGTATGTATGCAAAAAAAAAAAATTATTTTTTTAGTGCATGCCAAACACCTACTTAATCTAATCAAAGTGTTTTTAAAAAATATTTTCAACATAACCAAACAAAACGTTCTTTAAACAATCAATTCACAAACATACTCTAAAGTACTTTTAAAATAGAAAAAATGGTGTGGTTTTTCTTGTAACACAACAAAAGCATTAGTAGTGATAGCAAAGACATTCCTGGTGAAGTATACCATATGATTTGGTCACTTTTGATTTGAACACCTTGCAACTAGGCTAAACCATAGAGTTGGTAATTGGTAATGTACATAAAAATTTAAGTTTAGATTGTTCCACACAATTTTTTTAACAAGGGAAATCCACATCACATAGTGGTAAAATTTGGATTTAAAAATCATATCCAATGAAAAGGAATAATTATTTAGTAATCTTAGATTAGAATATAATGTAACGATAAATTTTATAAGTAAAACATGTTGACTCACTTTTATTAAATAGTTGAGAAATTATGACTTTATTTTGTTGTAATTTTCTATTGACCACATTATATGAATAATACCACATAATACACTTTGAGAATATTTAACAAAATTTCTTTAAAAACACCTCATCAACTGTTGATTAACTTGTTTCATACCACATAAATGAAAATATTTATATTAATTTAACTACTCAATATAAGACCAATCGGCTTCTAATCCAATGAAATTATAGAATTCTCATTAAGGGTTTAATTTTTATTGGAGACGAAATTGAATAATTTTGACATGGCTTCTTTAGCTTACTAAAATACAAAAATTACCAAACATAAATACAATAATATTGTGCATTAAAAAAAAATTAAAATATGTGACATACTATTCCCAATTTAGATTTGTATTATTAAATAATAGTATTCAAATTTTGAAATTTTTTTTAATTTTTAGGTAGGCATATGAACCGAATCGAATCGGGTTTAATTTGAATGAAACCCAGTTATAGCCCTAGCCTAGGTAATGCAACGCACCACCGCCTAAGACCATCTCCAACGCTATACCAAATATGATATCAAATTTGAATTTTGATGAAAATGACACTGTTCATGGCTCCAACGGTGTACCAAATCTGATATCAAATTGAGTTTTCATCAAACATTTCATCAGATCGCGGAGGAAGTAATGAATTCATCAAAACACTGTAGCGGACACTGTTGCGGACCGTTGGAGGGGACCCGGGTCGACCAACCGGTTGCCCACCCGGTTGACCAACCGGTCAACCGGCAAAATGTTCAGACAGTTCAAGGAAAAAATTCAGAAATTCAAAAAAAAAAAAAAAAAAAAAAAATTTTTGCCTAACCGGTCGACCGGCCGGTCGACCCGGAAAAAGTTCAAAAAGTTCAAAAAAAAAGGTTCAAAAAATTCAAAAAAAAAAAAAAAAAAAAAAGGGCAAACCGGTCAACCGGCCGGTCGACCGGCCGGTCGACCACCCGGTTGTCCCGGGACAAATTTGAGAATTTGGTGAATCGTTGGAGCATCTGTTATCAAATTTGATGAAACTGATACTTTTTGACTCAAATTTGGTGAAAATTTTGAGTAAGCGTTGGAGATGCTCAAAGCAAGCCTTGTTTGTTTACAAGGCAAAGGCATGGAACAAATATATACTCCATCCATATAAATAATAATCATGATAGAATAGATTTATCACCACAGCACAATACATAAATACGGACTTGTTTGAATCGTCAATCAAATATCAACCAATCGATATCGATGGCTTCTTCTTCGGATTCCATGGACAACACTTTCAGAGCTCGAGTCCAGAAGATCTTCGGGTCTCTCTCCTCATCTTCATCATCATCATCGCTACGCCCTCCGTGGTCTCTCACCGGCGACGAGGTCGAGAAGAGACAGTGGCGACGACCCTCCTCCGCAAAAGACGACGACCAAACCCCCGTTTCTTTCTCCTTCGATGGCCTTTTCGCCAGAAATACTCGACGACGACACGACCTCCAAGATATCAATGACGATGATGATCAATTGGGAGGCGGTAGACATTCCTCTGAATATGGCGAGGGTGATGGTAGAGACGAATGGGAGATCAGATCGTCCATTGGCTTGGACTCAACGCTTGATAACGAGGTTCAAGTTCGAATTTTGTTTCTCATTTTTGTTAATTTATGTTGGTGAAACTGTTTGTTCTTGTTTTGATTTTACTTAATTGGATGTGAAGGCTTTGCTTGATTATGGTTATATGACAGTATTATGATGTGATCAAAGGACACCAACGTCACCTGGTGCTACCTTTGGATCTTCGATTGTGTTTGTGATGTGAGGGGAAGAAAAAATACACACAGACTACATTTTTAATTTTATGCTTAAATTAACCCAAAAAGTAGATTTCTTTTGACTAATATCTCCTATTAATTTTCTTCTCATTTTCCCAAAAAAGAAAATATATATTTAGCTTCTATTATTTCAATTTCTTTGCCTTTCAGTTTATTGTTTCTCCACAAGTTCAAGATTCAAACACAGTAATAATTTTTTAATTTTTTAATTTTAGAAGTTTGTTTGATAAATAAATAAAGGTGTTGATTGTGTTTTGGATTTGCTTGAGATGGCACAATACATTTGCTAATCAATGGATGATATAATTTTTTAATGCACAAAAGCAATGAGTACTCATTGGTTTTAGAATATTTCTTGTTGATAATACCATTAAACTTGGTTTTAGACATTGCTATATTTCTTGTTGGTACCATATTTGGTTTTATCTTGGAAAAAATTGGGATGAATTTTTTATATATTCATCTACTTTCGTTGGTGGAATTCTAGTGTCTGTATATGCTTGTAGGGTTGCTTGTAATTTGTTTCTTTATATATATTTGGATGAGTGTCGGAATTTGGAGGTTTCAACTAGCTTCAAACTTTCCTTGGGAAATCGATGGACTGGCTGTTTACATCCAAGGCTGATATGTTTCTTGTGATCAAACTGCCTTCAGGAAGAAGAAGATGAATATGATAAGGTGGCCGAGGGCAGAGAGAATGTCAGTGATCGCTTGTATATGAGTGATGTTACCAATCATGGACCATATTTGAACTCTCACAATGTGCTTCCCAGTTCTGTTCACAATGCCCCTAGGGATCCTCGCGCCAATCAATTTGCTGCAAGACTTAGGCTGAATGAAGAGAAAGTAGAAGATCAGAAGTTTTATTCTAATCACACTAGTGATGATGAATCTATTCCAAAAGTTGAGGAGCCACATATTAAAGCATCAGAAGATGGTTGTAAACTGAAATCTATATTGAAGAGGAAAAATAATGCGGCAAGTTCCAAGGCGCAAAAACGTGTGAGGTTTGATCCAGATTGCAAAGATGATTGTGTAGAAGCTTCAGAAAAACCTCGAGATTTCATGACGGGTACTCCCTCCATGGAGAACAGCATTTCTCATCATAACTCTTTGTTGGCTGGAAATACACCAGGGTTTCCCAATTATGTGTTGAATCCTTCCAAATATACACATTACAGTTTTGATTCGTCCAGTGAAATTGATGATGAATCCGATAGCCAAGCTTGTGTGGACCTTCTTAAGCTGGTAAAAATGTCAAAGCCCAAAGAGTCTGGGTCACAGTCAGGGGAGGTATCATCTCATCTTCCCATAACCTTCATACCAAGGAAGAAGGCAAGTGGTGCAAGACCAGAAGACAATAGCAGTGAGGTGAAGCAAAACCAAGATGAGGTTTGTAAGCAGTCGTTGATTCAAACAGAGTTTCCCCTTGGCATTGCGGCTGTGGAGACCCAGAGAATTGAAGTTAATGCCATGGAAGATGAGCTGGAAACAACTGCAACGGATGCGAGTGCTGTTTCTAAGAAACCATGTCGTCTTTATCGAACCATGTCAAACTTAGAAGACCCTGTTTCTTGATGTTCCATTGCTGTTTTGAAGAGTTGCCTAAATTTGTTAATTCCGTAAACAGAGATCTTGTTCTCTTCAAATCTTGGTGCATTTCAAGTTATAATCCCTAGCCCTGGCAAACTGATGTCTGGAATTGCTTTGAAGTGTTTGCTTTTTGCTTAGTATGGAATTTGTTTGATAAAGATTCAGTGGTTTGAATCTGATATGAGGAGGGGTTTTTCTTATCAATTACTTCGTTATTTTTTCTTGTTCCATAGTTTTTTTTTCATCGTCGTAGTGAGTTTGTTTGAGGTAGTTTCTTACTAGCTAAAAGTTCGTAATAACAAGGCAGAAGTTGAAGGAAGTACTTTTCTCTCATTTTTTCAATAATTAATTCTTTTCAGTTTATTTAAACTATTTTTATTGGTAAGTTATAAGTAAAAGTTACAGTAAACATTCTCATAGCATAAGCTCTGCCAAAAAAAAACAAGAAGTGTGCCTACGAGTTGCGCCAAACAGGGCTGTGAGTGATTATGGTCTATTATTAACATCTTTTGATCTACTTCAAAGTTACTGAACCAAAGCTCTCTTCCAAAGTCATTTGATCAATAGTATGACACTAAATTATTGAAGTGAATGAAAGCAACTTGAATTTGAGTGTACTTTAATCTCATTGTTATGCAATCAACTTTCTTTCTTTCTTTTTTCCCACATCCAGAGTCCAACAAAATTTATCCATTTGCATTTTTTTTTGTATAAATCTATATAAATAGTTAAAATCAATTGATCAGAACCCTAAAAACAAATAAAGAAAAATACTGAACTTCTATTTCCAAAACTAATCAATTTCTACTACCATATTAGAATAACTAAATGCATTTTTGGTTCATCATCTGAAATTCCCTTACTTGTCCAACTGAGAAGCATGCACACTAGATGAAGCACATTCCATCTTCACGCACTGCATATACGGCGACATTGTCTGTATGCTCGGATTGCAGTAGCCTACAGGCTGTGAAGGATTGTTAACAATCACATTCTCCAACATCATCGGATCATAATAAATTGGCCTATCTAGTGGGTTGCACATAAAGTTACTATTAGACACGCTGCCAAGTTGATTGTAATACTGATTATTGTTCATTGGCATCATCGTCATCATCATCATTGGATTCGCCTTGGAATTTGCATCAACTTGAGCCTGATTGAAAGAGTATTGTAAATTAGCGATGCCGTTGTCAACTTCTGTCCCAAACATGCATCCATGCATGAAATAAGATTGGTTTTGGGTGGTTTGAGTGTGAGAATTGTCGTTTATACATGCTACGGACAGTTTCTGATCAATACCCTTCATGAATGCAACCCTAGCCTTCACATCTTGAAGCTTTCCCTCCAAAACACTTTCAAATTCTCTGAGTTGTTCTTTTGACAAATCATTGTACCGATCATCCCACATAGAGTACCTAGCCTCATCATTTTTCTTTCGTAGTTTCACAAGCGTGTCTTCAATCTTTTGATTCCTATCCTCAAAAAAGTCAGACAAACCGAGGGTTCTCCTCGTGCGATCTTCACTAGATTGGTTTTTGTAGGTGTCGATCAAGTGCTGAATTACGTCGGGATTTGGGGGCCAGATTTCTGCTTGATCATCCGTAGGACGGTCATTGATCTTAGGACCATAAATAATCAAGCACACTTCAACATCACAGAGGGTTTTTAATTCGTAAGTCTTCTTTTTCAACCCCTTCTTTCTCTTTTGAAAGGCCACATATCGAGTCTTGTCATTGCGTATGAGTTCCATGTTTTGTTTAGCTCTACCCATCTGCAAATTCATACATACTTATCATGAGTTCTTCATAGTAAAACACATAAACAAACAAATAAATTCAAAAATTAAAAAAAATAAAAATAGAAATTGAATACAACATGATATGTAATACAAAATAGAAATGAAATTCAAATTGTTCAGAATGTACTATAAAGTTTATGACAAGGAGACGTCGAAGTGTTTTCATGGCTCTGTTTATAGGAAAAGGTATGCATATTAACACCTATGAAGACATGTATACCTTATATGTATATGTATGATATGAGAGAGAAACCTATCTCTTTCTTTAAAAATAATTCACAAAAGAATTAAGATTGTCATTACTTTTATAGAGAGGAGAAGATTATTAAGATTAACTTACCCATTGTTTTGTAATGTATTTTGGTAACTAATCAAAGTTTTCAACTCGCTATTAATTGAAAAAGGTATGATGAATATTTGAAAAATTGGAAAGTTATCATTAATTATTGTCATAGAAAGTTTTCAAAGATTCATCATACCTTTTCAATTACATATACTAGACACGTGTACTAATCATGTGCACTCCAATAGTTGATCAGGGGCTAGGTGCACCAAACCATGACACGTGTACTGATCATGTGCACCCCACATTATGTGTATGGTTGGGTACACTGTGGTTTTATATATATACATGTACTAGAGTAATCCCTGCATGGTTAATACGTTTATATTATTAATATATATTTTTTTTATATTTTCATAAAAAAAAATTAAAAAAATTATTGTGTAGCTCATAAAGATAAAAGAAATTTAAGATAATGTGAAATATTGACAATATAATAATAAATTGTTAACAAATTAAAGTATTAAAATTATTTCAAATTAAATGTGCATCAATCTGGATAATAATATAATAATGGTCTATTATTTATTTTGTTATGAGTGAGAAGTGTTATAACGTGTATCGAGCATGTAATAGTTTTAAGTACCAAATTTGTTGGTTCCGAAAAGTGAGGAAAAAAAAAAAAGTAGTCCTAAGAAGTTATAAAAAAAAAAAAATAATACTAAATTAGTCTCAATAATAGTATCAAGAACCAAATAAATGTATTTTAGCATTAAAATTTTAAAAATCTCACTAAAAATGTACTTTTAAGGATAAAATAATTTAATTTTTAAAATATTTAAACAAATAAAAATAATAATAATTCATCACTAAATGTACAACAACAATAATTTGGCAATAAAAATATTTGGTCTTTAAAAATTAATTTTGTCCGTAAATAAACTTTTGTTATAGTGATACGAGAAAAATAAACTTTTGTCTACAAATATTTGATCGCTAAAAGTTATTTTTCCCTTAAAGGTTGTTCTGCTTAATATGTGTTTTAATTAAAAACAAAAATATATTTATTTAATTAAAAACACCTTGATGTGTTTTACCTTAAACCTAAAAAAAAAAATTAATAAAATTATTACTAAAACTATAATTAAAAACACCTTCATGTGTTTTACATTAACCAAAATAAAAATTAATAAAATTTTTAAAATTTTTTTTAATTAAATACAAAATGAACTTTTAGTTACAAAAAAATTAAGGTTTAAGAAAATTTTATTAATATTTGCTTCAATGGAAAACCAAAATATTTTTATTAATATTTACATTAAATGCATATCAATCAAAATATTCTTATTAATATTTACATTTAGAAAAATGCCTAACACCCCCAGTGGGGGTCACTGGGGGTGGTCTCCCATTGGTGAAAAACTGTTTTCTATTTTTTTTTTTTTTTTTTTTTGTTTTCCAGCAAATGAGGAGGTGACACCTCACTGGGGGTTGTCAGTGGGGGTCACCCCACTGGGGGTCTATAGCATGGCCCTTACATTTAATGCGTAGCATGGGTTTGAGAAAATTTTGTTTTGAAAAGAAAATGTACTCCTAATAATAAAGTTATTAGCTGCGCATAGCAGGATTAAGGTTTAAAATTTGTGTTTTATTTGAAAAGAAAATGCATGTGAATGTCTTTAAAAAAAAAAACTCATTAAAGTAAAATATTAATAAAAATATTATCATATAGCGAATGTTCCATTTTTGTAACTTGCGCCACATTAGTAACCTGTTCCATTTTATCTATGACTACGGATTTGATCCATTCTGCAAAAAAAATTCAGATATAATGAGGGCATAGTTGTGAGAAAAAGAGTAAAGAAAAATCAATCATAAAAAATAATAATATACTAATAATGTATCAATAAGTTATAAATGTTAAAAGTCGGATATCATAAAAGAGAATGATATAAATTTAACATAATAAAAGAGTTATGAATCTAGAGCAATGCTACGTATTTTAAATTTAATCTTGTCTCGAATGGCTCGAATTTTGTTTCGTCGGTCATTCGGAAAAAGGTTGACAGCTACGATCGACAAGATGACAACCACGGTAGACAAGTGCTTTACCTGGTCGTCTGGCCGGTAGACCGGTGAACACAAATTCGAACTATTCAAAACAGCTCAATTTAAGACAACAAGGATTTCTCATGAATCTAACATCACAAAAAAAAAGTTACATACCCAAAGATTCATCAATGATTACCTTTCAAAAGATAAAAAAAAATAGTAGGAGTCTGAAGGTAGTGATTCTCCTCTGAAAGATCAAAAAGAGTTTAAAAGAAAAGGAATTAAAGTCTTTGAGTTCAAAAGAAACGCGGGTGTTATTATAGGATGTGTTAGAATTTCTATGGAAATTTTTTGCAATAAAGGTAATGGAATTATTCTATAATAAACATGACATCCGTATTGAAGGTAATGAGATTATTATTATAGGAATAGAATTGAAGGTAATGGAATTATTATTATATGAATAGAAGATAGCGGAAAAAATATAATGGAAAGCCTTTTGAATTAAAATTTTGACATTTTCATAATTATTGATTTTATTATGATAGTAAGCAATTGTAATTTTATAACTTTTGTTATATTATTGAAATTCATTAAAAACCATTTTAAAATTATTTTAATTTAATTAAATTATATTTTAAACCAATTGTAAGACCACACGTGTATTTTCAAAATTATTTTTTTGATCAGGTGTATTTTGAAAATTATAAAATTTAGAAAATTGAGAGAATTTTAGTAACATAATTAAAGGGAGTATCCAAAAAAAAAAAAAATTGAACACAACACGATAAGTAATACAAAACATAAACGAAATTCAAATTATTCAGAATGCACTATAAAGTTTATGACAACGTGTTCTCATGCCTCTGTTTATAAGAAAAGGTATACATATTAACACCTATGAATACATGCATGTATACCTTTTATGTATATATATGATATGGGAGAGAACTTATATATATATATATGATATAGGAGAGAAACCTGTCTCTTTCTTTGAAAACAACTCACAAAAGAATTAAGACTGTCATAACTTTTATAGAGAGGGGAAGATTATTAAAATTAACTTACCCTAACAACTAATCAAAAAGATATGATTTATATTGTTTCCTAATGTATTTTGGTAATTAAATCAAAATTTTCAACTCACTATTAATTGAAAAGGTATGATGAATATTTGAAAAATTGAAAAGTTATCATTAATTATTAATTGTTATAGAAAGTTTTCAAAGATTCATCATATCTTTTCAATTAGTTGAAAATTTTGATTTAGTTACCAAAATACATTACGTCTAATCACATATTCTTGATTACTAGGTATGGCAAGTTTTTTTTTTTTTTTAGGGTAAGTAGCTATGCAAGTTAATCTTAATAATATTCCAATCTCTATAAATGTAGTGGCAATAAAAAAGACGAAACACAACCCACCTTAATTCTTTTCTGAGTTGTTTTGAGAAGCAATTGTAAGAAGAAATCATCAAAGTTAATGGCAAGGCAGTGAAAAAAAAAATCAGTGTTACTGAGATACAGGAAAAATAAAATATGAAACACTTTTTATTAAATTTAAAATATATTCTACACTAAATTGATACTTTTCAACTTCTTTAAAAAATTGTTTTAAAGATATTTTTCACCCATTTCGATACCAAACAATACCTTATGACAATTATTAAATTTGCCTCTATACAAATGATCATCCAGGTGAGCTGTGAGCTTAATAAGAGGTGGAACAAATTAATGAAAAGAAAAAGCATGAGAAGTGAACTTTAGATAGTGACTGAAGGGGTGGTTCGGGGACACCAAATCATTTGATCAATAATATGAGACTAAATTATTGAAGAAGTGAATGAAAGCAACTTGAATTTGAGTGTACTTTAATCTCATTAGTATGCAATCTACTTTCAGAGTCCAACAAAATTTATTCATTTGCAATTTTTGTAATACAATGAATGTCAATTGGAAGTTATTAAGTTCATAAATCCATATAAATAGTTAAAATCAATTAATCAAAACCCTAAAAACAAATAAAGAAAAATATTGGGTACTTCTATTTCCAAAACTATCAAATTCTACTACCACATTAGAATCCATAACTAAATGCATTTCTAGTTCTTCATCTGAGATGCATGCACAATAGAGGCACCTGCCATCTTTAGACACTGCATATACGGCGACATTGTCTGCATGCTCAGATTGCAGTAGCCCACAGGTAGTGAAGGATTGTTAAAAATCACATTCTCCAACATCATTGGATCATAATAAATCAACCCATCTAGATTATATGATTTTATTGTTTCGTTGGTAAACTAAAATTTTTAATTATTATTAATTGTACAAATATGATGAATCTTCAAAAATTTTCAGTTAATGGCAAGTCAATCGATGGTGTCCTCCTTCCACCGGGCCCTTTCTTCAAGCACAGTTCGTAAGGCAGATGATCTAGGCAACTCCGTGTGCCTAGATGACGTCTGGTGCATGTGCGAGGGCCGGTAGGTGCTTCCCTCAGTACACGACCTCTCAGTTCTCGTTCTCTCAGACCTGGAATAACGAGTCCTGGAAGTCCGCGATTGAGTGTCGCCTGTTCTAAGACTCCTACTTTCTGCTTACGATGGCGTGGTATGCCTACCACGATCTTCCGAGTGGCGAGGGGGCGTGTTGCCTTTGCGCCCCTCTCCTGTCGCCACTCATTTTCCTTTTATCTGTCGCTTCATTGACTCCATGTCTGCCGCCATCCTCCTTATTAACTCGCCCTGCTCTTTCACACGATCCTCTAGAACTTGAGGGTCCATCCTCCGCCTCTGTCTTTCAGGACTTTGAGAGCAATGGGGGCTGCCGCCCCGTCTTCCCCTTGCATCCCTCTGGGGGTTTTGTCGTTGGGGTTCTAAATCCGCTATGGGAGGGATAGAAGGCAAACCTTCGCGCCTCCCACCCCCCTCCGGGGTTTGCCCATTGATAGCTGATTGCGGCAAATCTTCGTTGTGCGCCATTGCTTCCAACTAGAGAGGAAAACTTGATCAAGAGGTTTCGTTCTTTGTGAAGCTTCCCACAGACAGCGCCAATTGTATGAGCGCAGAATAATTTTCTTGTATAATCCTGTTGATCAAGTTTGCACTCCTCCAAACGTTGTCGCTTTATTCCTTGAAAACACAAACGTGAGCTAGCCAGCGGGTGTGTGCTGGATACCTCTCTGATGCCTAAGTCAGCAAAATAGACCAATAGACAAAAGCTCTGTGTATTTGAGAATCAAAGTTGTGTGTTACCTCTACATAGGTTATGTTGTGAGCTTTTATAGTTTTTGCCTGGCACAATCCTAGTAGGACTCTTATTCCTTCATATAGAGTCCTCCTAGGAATCACACTCCTGAAAGATAATGTTTATCCTTCAACACCCCCCTCACTGCTTAAACCAAGTGAGATGGTCTTACCTCGGTTAGATGACAGTATGACCGAGCTAACACTAACCATTTGTCGTACTTAATCCAGCGCCTTCACATGCAATACATACCTTGGCTCTTGTTCACTAGTACCTCGGTTTTGTTTGTTGAGACCGAGCTAACTACAACAAACTTTGATCGAGCTAACAAAAGCAAGGTCCACCACAAGAAGCCCAAATACCTTGGTTCCGAATACTATGACCGAGCAAATTATCACCACTCTGACCGTGGTGACTGTAACCATACTTGGACCGAGCTAACACTAAGGTCCACTCGCTAAGCCCTTTTTACCACGGCCCATAGAACGGCCTATTACTACGCCTGGGCTTAGCTCGGCCTTAATGCTCTTAAAAACTCCCTCTCAATTGCCCCTTAATTCCATCTACGTAACATGATTAAGATTATTTGTTACTAGCCGAGCTAAAACTTCAGATCTTCAACCAAGCTAAATTGGCACCGGGCTACCGATTTGTTCGGCCAAAAAACGTCTCTTCAGTCACGCTATACATCTGAATCGCTTGCTATTCCATAGACACGTGGCTGGCCCCTACTGGTTGAGTATAGCTGTCAACGCCACCCTCGTACTCCGGAATTTTTGAACAGTCCCATCTTTTCTTTGCCTTATACGAAAACCCTAGCTTTTGAACTTGTTACTCTACTATTCATCTTCTCTCTCTTGTCCTCTGAGCCTCCATTTTCACCATCATAGTCCTTGCAAAGCTTGTATTCTCTTTGCTACTCTTGTGGCTTTGATTTGCATCCTCTTGTCTTCAAACTGTAAGTAACTCAATTCCATTTTCTTTTTGTTTGTATAGTTTCTGCAGTATGTAGCATAATCTCCGTATGTTTCTCAAGACACGCTATTATAGCTTCCATGTTTCTGGAACTAATCACTAAAAACCACGTAATAGAACCATTGGATTTACAAACAACCTGAAAAACTACGCTTTTGTTCCAAAATAAAACTTCAACCGAACTAGGAACTTGTTTGTATTTAGGTGTGAACCTAGCCAAACTATATAACTCTTCTAATGACCGAACTAAAACTTCGTGCCAAACCTTTAGTTTCAATCGGTCTAAGAATCTCTTGTTTCATTTAGCCGAGCTAAAGTCCTTCGCACCAACCGAACTAAGAATAGATAGTATTCCATGTAGCCGAGCTAGGCTTATACTTATTTTTCCTTTGTACTTAGCACAGTCCCACGATCTGTGCTTAATACTTTTCCTTTTCACTTTGCAAGACTGACTTAGGTTGGCCAGGCACTCCTTTGAATGCTCAACCGAGATACTCAACATCATCTCAACACCGAGCTAATTTATACATAATTTAAGTCCATATGGGCAAATATAGATTCCTAGTAAACTCTCCAGGGGCTAGTGCCGAATTCCGCAAGGACTACAACATCCCTGATGACGTCCACCTTTCACTAGCCGAGCTATACACAACTCCATGGGGAAAACAGGGCTTCGTTCCCTTTACCGTCCTTTCCATTGTAGAAGCCGGACTCCGATTCCCTGTCCAACCACTCCTTTGTGAATTCCTTAGGCAGACTAGAATTTGCCCAACCCAACTCAGCACCAATTCTTACAGAATAATAAACGGCTTCGCCGAACTAAATCGCCGGCTTGGCCTCAACCTCGGTTTAGCCGAGCTATTTCATTAATACTCTCTAGGTCAGAACGAAGACGGCTGGGTATATTATTTAAGAATAAAACGCTGCCGAGAGAAAATAATAAAAAACTTCGAGGACCAGGAAGCCCAAATACCAGGAGACCGGATTAACTGGAATAAAGGAGTAGTCAGTATATACACCTCGGCTCAGTTTTGTGCGTTCTTTACTCTGTTTATAAATTTGAACCGTGCTGACCGTTGCCTTTTTCTTTATGCAGATTTGAACCAACTAAAGTCGTAGTATAGTTACCCAAATCTAGATGCACTCCACGCCGCGCTGCGGTACTGCGATCGTGGTTGGGCCGAGCTACTCAATTTCGAACCGACATACAGATACAGTAGCAGGAGAAAGACCAGGGTGACAGATTTCCTCTTGGAACCCTCACTAGAACCAGATCCAACACTACCTCAAATCAATTTGATCCCACTAACAAAAGAGCAATAAATGGCTAAGAAGAGAGCTGTCAGAGCACTTATCACCGAAACAACAGCTTCATCCGTAGGTGACCAGACCGAGATACCACAAGCTGGCCAAACACATGAGGCCGTGGTAGCCCTTCCAACAGCCCGGGCCTCGTTATCCCGGCCAAGCAAGCGCGCTCGCACTTCCCTAACCGAGCCGCAACACCTTGTTGACGAAGATGAAACCGTGCTCCCACAAATCACTTTGCTAAGCCCAGAGCCTACATGATCTGACCAGGCTAGCTCTTCAGAGTGGGCACCAAAACTAACGTTCAAGAATCGAGCCATAGCGAACACTGACTCAGTGGTGGCAGATAAAGACCACTCACTTGCCTTTAACCTTGCAAAAAGTGTGTGTTTGCCACCCGATATGGAACACCACGACCATCTTACCAAGCTCGAGGCCATCCGCTCGGCTACCAAATCGATGGTGCTGGTGAGTACTTTCTTGCTTTCTAATTTTGTGCATCTGTTTGCTCGGTTTTTACCCAAAACTTCTTATCGCCCTTTTGCAGGCCATGCAGAAAAATCACATTGCACATAAGTGTGTGTTGGAGCTGCACAAAACAGCGCGGCAGGCCATGGCCGACGCCAACGCAAAGACAGCCGAACTAAAGGAAGCTCAACAGAGAACCACCGAGCTACTTTCTGACAATGCCCGACTTACCGAGCTAGTTAATGCAGCAGAAGTCGATAAGCAGAAGGCTCTGGCTGCGCTAAAAGACCGCTATTTGCGCGAGCTGGTTAAGCTAGAGAAAAAGAAAGATGCTGAGATTGCTGAGCTAAAGAAAAATGCCGATGATGCGGAAAACCGGGGCAGTAAGGAGGGAGAAGCCACGTACATTATGCAGTGTGAAGCTGCCAAGGATATATTTTTCAAATGTGGGTGGAAGGCAGCCGTGGCGAAGCTCGGTCATGGCTAGGAGACCGAGGTTTTTTAGAACCCTCCTCCCCACTTTATCCTGAGCTACATGGCGGAGTATGCCAATGCCATTCAGCAAAAATTTCTTGAAGTTGAGGAAGAGGAAGAGGAAGAGGAAGAGGCATCCCCAGAACCCAATAACACCCCGGTCGTTGCCAATGATCCCGGTATTCAAGTTATTCAGTCAGCTTGGGTGGAGCCCCCGGTGCCCAGTATAGTTGAAGATGCGACCGACCTTTTTGTTGAGACCGGGCTACGGAGTGATAAAACTCGAATTGATCTTGACGCAGACCTTGAGCATCTTTTTGCTTGATTTTGTACTTTTCTTCCTTTGATATTAATGAAGTTTGTAACCAGGCTACGGCCCCTCATTTTGTAATGCACTTTGGAATGAAAATTTTAATTTGGAATGAAATCTTCAATTTTTTCATCTTCTTGCTCGGTTTATTCCATGCCTGCATTTATTTTCTACTATGATTTGCATGAAGTATAACATTTTCTGGTCGAGATACCTATCTCGGTCTTAGCCTTGTAATCTGTTTGGTCATACTTGCCAACCTCTTCAGCCTAGACCCTTATCTCGGCTGAAGAGTACTCAAAGTTGGTTATTCCTGCCAACTCTCTTCAGCCTAGATCCTTATCTCGGCGGAAGAGAGATACATGTTGGTTTTTCCTGCCAACCTCTTCAGCCTAGATCCTTATCTCGGTTGAAGAACAATAAATGTTTGTTTTTCCTACCAACTTTCTTCAGCCTAGATCCTTATCTCGGCTGAAGAGCAATAAATGTTGGTTTTTCCTGCCAACCTCTTCAGCCTAGATCCTTATCTCGGCTGAAGAACAATAAATGGTGGTTATTCCTGCCAACTTTCTTCAGCCTAGATCTTTATCTCGGCTAAAGAGCAATAAATGTTAGTTTTTCCTGCCAACCTCTTCAGCCTAGATCCTTATCTCGGCTGAAGAACAATAAATATTGGTTATTCCTGCCAACTTTCTTCAGCCTAGATCTTGATCTCGGCTGAAGAGAGCTCAAAGTTGGTTATTCCTGCCAACCTAGAGCCAAGTGTTTGGTTATTCCTACCAAACTTCTTCAGCCTAGATCCTGATCTCGGCTGAAGAGAGCTCAAAGTTGGTTTTTCCTGCCAACCTAGAGCCAAGTGTTTGGTTATTCTTGCCAAACTTTTTCAGCCTAGATCCTGATCTCGGCTGAAGAGAGCTCAAAGTTGGTTATTCCTGCCAACCTAGAGCGAAGTGTTGGTTATTCCGGCCAACTCTGCTTTCACTGCCCCTAGCTCAGTACAACAACTCTATACAAAAGAAAAGAATTGTGCTGAAAAGGAAACTACTTGTTTTATTTGGAAAAGAAAAAATTACAAGTACTTTAAAGAAAAAGCTAAAAATAAAATAGTTTAAGATTGGCAGTGTTCCATGGCCTGGGAATAGCCTTGTTATCTCCGTCTTCCAAGTGATATGTCCCTTTTCCTGCTAAGCCAACCACTTTGTACGGTCCTTCCCAATTAGGTCCTAACTTGCCATCTTCGGGTACCAGAGTATTTCCCATTACTTTGCGCAGTACCCAATCTCCAATCTTGAATTACCTTGGATGTACCGTTTTGTTATATTTTTTAGATAACTCTTGCTGGTATGAGGCGATGTGAACCAGTGCTCTTTCCCTTCTCTCTTCCGCTAGGTCAAGTTCCAAGGTTATGGCTTTTCCATTTAATTCTGGGTCAAAATTCTCACTTCTAATAGTGGGGAGGCCAACTTCCAGTGGGATTATTGCTTCCATGCCATAGGCCAAGGAAAAAGGTGTTTTTCCAGTTGACCGCTGATGTGTGGTACGGTAAGCCCATAAAACATGAGGAAGCTCCTCAACCCACTTGCATTTTGCTTTCTCCAGCCTTTTCTTCAATCCACCTAAGACGACTTTGTTTGATGCTTCTGCCTAGCCATTTTCTTGGGGGTATGCTGGTGTAGAATTGTAAAATTTTATTTTGTACTCCTTACAAAAGCCTCTAAAAATTTTGCCATCGAACTGAGTACCGTTGTCAGATATTAGAGCCTTGGGAATGCCGAACCGAGTGATGATATTCTGCCAGATGAACTTTTTTACATCTTTCTCTTTTATTGAGGCGAGTGCTTCTGCTTCTACCCACTTTGTGAAGTAATCTGTTGCTGCAAGAAAGAACTTTTTGTTGCCAGGTGCCGTTGGAAGTGGTCCTACTATGTCCAAGCCCCACATTGCGAAGGGCCATGGGCTAGTTAAAGGTAGAAGCTCTCTGGCTGGTTGATGTATTTGGTGTGCAAACTTCTGGCATTTCTCGCACTTCTTCACATACTTCTCTAAATCTGCTTGCATGTAAGGCCACCAATATCCTTGTGAAATTGCTCTGTAGGCCAAAGATCTTCCCCCTTGGTGGCTTCCGCATACGCCTTCGTGTATCTCGAACAAGAATGCCTCGACCTTGCTAGGATGGACACATTTCAAGTAAGGTCCTGTGAAGGATTTTTTGTACAAGGCCATTGATGGAGAGAGACAAAATCGTTGTGACTTTACTCTTATTCTGTTGGCCTCTTTCTTCTCTTCGGGTAAGACGCCGTCTTTTAAGAATACTATAATGGGATCCATCCATGAAGGGCCTAGTTCGGCGCAACATACCTCAGCTACTTCGGGTTCTTCAATGCTTGGTCTTGGTAAGAAATTGATCAGTAATGGATGTGGGATGGATGTATCTGCCATCGAAGCAAGGCCTGCTAGTTCGTCTGCTCTACTGTTTTCTTCTCGGCCGATCTACTCTATCCTCACTACTTCGAATTTCATGATCTCCCTTCTTACTAACTCTTGGTACTTAGCCATTCTCTCATCTTTCGCCTTATAGTCGCCTGAAATTTGGTTTACTACTAGCTGGGAGTCATTGTAGACTATTAGCTCGGTGGCCTGCATGAAAAGTGCTGATTTGAGGCCTGCTAAAAGCGCTTCATACTCCGCCTCATTGTTTGATGCTGGGAAGCCAATGTTGATCGCTTGTTTCACTATTAGGCCATCTGGTGAGATGAGGACTATGCCAAGTCCTGCACCATGCCTGTTGGATGCTCCGTCCACGAAGAGTTTCCACATTTCTCCAACGAAAAGTTTCTAGCAAGTGGAGGGGTCAGATGATGTCTTGGGGTCATGAGTGTTACTGATGTCTTCTTCCAAGTCCTCACCTACTGTTTGCCCCTCACTATCTGTTTGTACCAAGTTTTTACTTGTTGATGAGTCTTTGCCAGGCATAGCGCGGTCTGCCTCTTTCTCCCTTTTCTTCAATCTGGTATGTCTTGGGACGTGGCTGAGCATTTTGTTTTGGGGGCTGCGTAATTCCTGCGGCACTTTCCATCCCCTCGTCTGTTGTACCAGTCAAGTTGACTGGGCAGATGTGATGACTTCCTGGTGTGAACTCCGCCACAAAGTTTGCCAAAGCTTGGGCTTTTATTGCGGTTTTGGGTTGAAACTTGATATCAAATTGTTCCAATTCCACCACCCATTTCAAGATTCGCCCAGAAAAGTCCGCCCTCTCAAACAAAGCTTTCAATGGAAAAGCTGTTAGGACGATTATGGTGTGGGCGTGGAAGTAGTGCGATAGCTTCCTTGAGGCCATCATCAAGGCTAAGGATAGTTTTTTCGATGGTAGGTACCTGGTTTCTGCACCCAGCAAGGTTTTGCTAACATAAAAGATGGGCAGGTGTTGGATTCTTTCCGCTCTGACCAACACTGCGCTGACTGCGTGCTGTGAAACTGCTAGGTACAGAAAGAGCTCTTCTCCAGGTACTGGGGTTACTAGTAATGGTGGAGAAGACATGTAGTCTTTCAAGCTTTCTAGGGCACGGTCGCATTCTTCATCCCACTCAAACTTGGCCTTTAGTGTTTGGAAGAATGGTCGACATCTGTCTGACGAACGACTTATGAACCGATTGAGCGCGGCTGCCAGGCCAGTGAGATATTGCACTTTTTTGACTGTGTTGGGCCTCTCAAGATCCTGGATTTCTTTGAGCTGAGAAGGGTCTGCTTCTATACCTCGGTTGGTCACCAGAAAGCCTAGGAATTTGCTCGATCCTACGCCGAATGCACACTTGGATGCATTTAGGCGCAACTTGTTTTTCTTCAGAATCTAGAACATTTCACCTAGGTCTCTGAGATGGTCCTTTTCATCCTTGCTTTTGACCACCATATCATCTATGTAGGCCTCCATTGTTCTGCCTAACAATGGTTCAAACATCTTGGTGACCATTCGTTGGAATGTTGCTCCTGCGTTTTTTAGGCCAAAAGGCATGACCATGTAACAATACAATCCTCTAGGTATTGTAAAGGATGTGACCTCCTGATCTGGTTCATACATAGCGATCTGATGCTAACCTCTGTACGCATCAAGGAAGCTAAGTCGATTGTGTCCTGCCGTCAGGTCTACTAGTTGGTCTATCTGTGGTAGGGGAAAATTGTCCTTTGGTCATGCCTTGTTGACTGTTTTGTAGTCCACGTAGACATGCCATTTTCCGTTCTTCTTTGGTACTACTACGATATTGGAAATCCACCTGGGATAGTGCATTTCTCTGATAGCTCCTGCCTCCAGCAAGTTTCCCACTTATTCTGCCATTATCTGTGTATGGTGGAGTGCTGATCCACGAGTGCGCTGTATAATTGGTCTGGCAGTTTGGTGGACGTTCAGTTGGTGACAGATGAAGTTTGGGTCAATGCCAGGCATGTTATACGGTGTCCAGGCAAACACTTCGATGTTAGAGGGTAAGAATTCCATGACCTCTATTCTCTCAGTGTTGGACAAAGACGAGCCGAGCAAAAAGAACTTTTCTGGGTCTTTTTCATCTATCCTTACCTGTACCAAGTCTTCCACTGCCTTCTGTTTAGTTGCCTTGCCAACATCCGCAAATAGTTCATTGCCCTCAGGTTCTTTCACCATCTGTACATATCCTTTTGCAGCGCGACTGCCATTTACTGTGACGAAGCACTGTTTGGACATAATTTGGTCTCCAAAGACCTCTTCAATTACTCTGGCTTCGTTGGGGAACTGCAATACTTTATGGTAGGTTGACGCTACTGATCGCATGGCGTGCAACCATGTCCTCTCCAAGATTGTGTTGTAAGTGGAAGGGACTTTCAATACCCAGAATTTCACTTGTTTCGTTATGGTTCCTGCCTTGATTAGGAGGATTATCTTGCTCACTGGCCACTCTGGCATTGAGTTGAATCCAATTAGGGGAGATGTTGCAGGTGCCAGGTCTTTGTCCTCCAGTTTCAGTTGTTTAAAGGTTTCGTAATACATTATCTCACATGAGCTTCCTTGGTCAATCAAGATCTGTTTGATGTCGAAATTCTTGATGCGTAGAATGACGACTAGGGCATCATTGTGAGGGCAGTATATCCTCGCTAAATCTTTGTCCGAAAAAGATATGACATTTGTGGCCTCTATTCTCTCTTTTTTGATAGTAGGTTGTGCACTTAATACCTCCCTTAAGTGCTCAGCCTTTTTGATTATCCCCCTAAGCTCACATACCCGCTCAGGTTCGAATATCCCATGTATTACATTAATTATGCCTTGAGGTGGTGCGTTGATCGGCATCCCGTTTGGGTTGTTGTGGTTCTAAGGTGCTGGCTGTGTCCCTCTTTCTATGTACTGGTCCAGGTGCCCAGCTGCCACTAACTCCTCCAAATACTGCCTCAACGACGTGCAATTTTCAGTGTGGTGCCCCTTTTCATCATGGAAGGTGCACCGGGACCTCTCGTCATAATCTTTTTGTGCTTCTCCCAACTTAGCTGGCCATCGGACGAAAGGTTCATCACGTATCTCACTGAGAATCCGGTAGATTGGTTTTTTGAACTCTGTGGTAATGGCAGTGCGAACTCTTAACCTCATTTTGTCTGGGTTCTCTTTGTTGGCCCGCCTGCCTCGCCCATTCCTGCTTGGTTGTTCTACCGTGTTGACTTTTGCTGTAGTCTTTTTATCTGGCATTGCTGTTGTGCCAGATTTCGCTTTAGCACAGGCGCTATCTTCCTCCACACGAATATGTTGGTGCACTCTCTTTATTAAGGCCTCCATTGTGAGGGGTTGTGTCATAGTAATTGAGTCTTTCAATTTGTTACCGACTGGCAGGCCCCGTTTGTATTGTGCAATGGCGAGGTTTGTAGGGCGATCCCCAATCTGGTTGAAGGTCTCCCAGTAGCGACCGTTGTAGGATCTCAACGTCTCCTTGTCGCCCATGTCAATGGAGAGTAGCTGATTGATCTCCACCGGTGTCTTGGTGTTCGTTCTGAATCTAGTCACGAACGCTTCTGCCAGCTGTGCCCATGAGGTAATGCTGCCCTCTGGTAGCCTTTTGAACCAGGTTAAACCTAGGTCGCCAAGGCTGGATGGAAATAAGATGCACATTAAAGCCTCGTTTCGCCGGTATACTGCCATAACCTGGCGGAAGTGGCTCAGGTGCATGTAGGGGTCGGACTTCCCCTCATAAGTGGTGAATTTGGGCTGGTGGAAGCCTGAAGTTAATGGTGCGTTCTTAATTGCCGGAACGAACAGCGAGCTCTGTAACCTGGCTAATACTTTGTCTGCAGGTTCATAAGCCAGGCGCGACATTGGCATTCCTACCTCGATGCTCCCATGCGTCTGAGGGGCCAACTGCTGAAGGGCTGAAACTCTGCGCGGGTTGCGAGCCGTGGTGTCTTCCTTCTACCGAGCCCTTTCTTCAAGCACAGTTCATAAGTCAGATGATCTAGGCAACTTCGTGTGCCTAGATGACTGTAGACACCCCATTTTTGATCGACCTTAAGACTCAGACGTCACCGATTGAGCGCTCAGTGATGATGCATATTGTGCTCGTTCTGAGGTTTCAGAGTCTCGGTTGCGAGCCTTGCCTCCGGACTTCGGGGCTCTTTTGTGCTTTGCCTCGGTTTGCGAACCAGGTCCTGTTTTCTCTATTTTCTTTTCCCGAAGGGAGGGAGAGGTCTTGTAGACCATCTCTCAGTGGCCGTAGGCCATTTTTCCCGTTTGGAGACCAGTTTCCTATTTTTTGGAGCCATCGGCCGTGTGCCTTGGTTCGGGACCACTTAACTACCTCCGTTTGCTCCGGTTCTTGGTACACACCTTGTTTCCTCCCTTTTGAGGGACACTATGGCCCGGGAGGCCACCTTCGTGGTCGTACGCCACTTCCGGTGCCTAACAGCCTGTTTTCGGGGCCCCGGACTGCACGTTTTGGCCCCCGAACCCTCGTTTTGCATCGGTTAGGGTTCATTTTTGGTATGGACCCTATTTTCATTGTTTGGAAGGTGGTACTATAGTGGGAGACCAGTAATTCTTTTGGAGACATTTTTCTCTCTCCTCCAGCTGGTTTTCTTGATAGAAAGCTGGTTTTCCTCACTTTTGGACCATAATTTCTGGTCGACCATACCACCACTGAGCTGCACTCATCTGGGAGACCACCAATATGGGTAGGGCGACCAGTATTTCTTCTTGACCCTTTTGAACCTTGCTAAAAAGCTAGTTTTCCTCTCTCATGGGTCACATTTTCTGGTCTCCCACCATACAACTGTATTCTACTCATTTGGGAGGCCACCTTTCTGGTATGGCCGACCAACTTTGCACCTTGACCCTTTTGAACCTTGGTCGGCCGACCAGGGCAAGTGGTCGGCCGACCACTTGAACTGGTCGGCCAACCATCTCCTTTTTGGCCCTCCTGAGTGCAACACAGCTGTGCCAGCTGTGAAGCACTTGACCCTTCCTCCGAGATTTTGCCCTTTTGTTTGTCTTCTTAAGGAAGATTTGATCCTTTTGCTTAGCTTGAAGGAGAAGCTTGACCATTTTGTCAAGCTTCTTGAGGAAGCTTGACCCCTTTGGTCTAGCTTCCTCAATAAGCTTGACCCTTTTGGTTAAGCTTTTTTCAGAAGCTTTGACCCTTTCTTGAGGCTTCTCCAAGAAGCCTTGGCTCTCTTCCTCTATAAAACAAACCTTCCCTCTCAATTTGCAAGGGTTAGAAACATTTGGCTGAGATAGATACAACCCACCCTCCATAGCTCTCTTCTTCAAGCTCCAAACCCTAATATTCTTGGTCATTTACACTACACCTCATAGCCTACCACCTCCACCATCCATTCAATCACCTTGGAACTTTTTTTCAGAGGTTGAAGGCTCACCTTCTTGGTCCAGAACTTGCTGCATTGCTGTGCTACAAGGGTAAGTCATCATTTCCCCCATTTTTGTATTATTTTGCTTCATAACTTAGCCCTATTTGCAAGCATTTTTGGGTTTCGACATAAACTGGAAAAAGTCTTGTTTTGATCTTCTAAACATGTTTGTTTAAGGACTCTTTTCTGTTTGGGGTCATCTCTCCCCTTTCATGCTTCATTTCCTCATGCTTTGAGCATTTGCATTGGCCTTGGTTTCCCCCTTACTAGTAATATTTTGTGTCTTTGATGCATATGTAGAACAATCCCATTCAAAGCCTTTCAAAGGGGCCTTTATTTGCATGTTTCCTAGACCCATTTCAGGCTCTTTTTAGGACCCTCAGAACCTCTATCCAGAGGTGGTTTTGCCATTGTGTGTGTCCATCATGCATGTGTAGAACAACCCCCTTATTGGCCTTTCAAAGGAGTCCATCATTCTTGCATGCATTGACTGAGTTTCAGTGGTTATTTGGGCATATTTTGGCATGGAATATTTCTATTTTTGGCTGGTTTGGTGAGCCTTCATATACTCCATATGGTTGTAGTGTAACTCATGGTTCACTAGCTTTCTTTGCATACTTTGTTGACCCTTGATTTTAACACTTTTTGGCCATGCCTTAAACTAATATTGTGCTTATTTTGGACTGCCCTAGCTCTGTTTTTGGGTCTCATGGTTGAATGATGTTGGTTTTGCATGCTTGTAGTTCAATACCCATGCTTCACTTTGAGTTTTGAGGTTCATTCCATGCATATACTGAGGTGTGTTCATGTTTTGGGCTCATTATACATCATATTTCAAAGCTTGTTTGAATGCCATATTGCCATGTTTTGTACTCTTTAAATGTGTTTGAGAGTCGGGCTTGTATGCCTCATTTACCGACCATTGAATGAGCTCCATTTCTTTGCATTCCGAGCCACCATTTTAGGCCATTTCCCCATTGTTTCAGACCTGCCTAGGGTCTGTTTGGGATTGGTTTTGTCATTAGTGCATTGCTTTGGGTACCTCTAGCGTAACGCACTTCACTAGTTTCGGTACCCGGACCCCCTAGCATGTATTGTGTAACATATGTGCATGTTTCGAGACCATCTTTTGTGCCATTTCAGAGTTGTATCATGTGTCATTCTATGCCATACTTCATCCTCTTCCATGCTTAGTTAGAGTTGCATGTTATGCCTTAGGACCGGTCCTTTACATCCGTGCATGTTTGCATATGTTTCGGTCGTCTCATTTCCATCATATGGCCACTGATGTGAGTGTGGCTGAGGTCCACTCATATTGGTGTAAGTCCATCTTGCATTGTGTATGCCATTTTAGTCCATAGCATTGCGTATGCTAGGTTGCATGTTAGTGCATTGTGCATGCCATGTTGTGTCACGTGCATTGTGTATGCCATTTTAGTCCATAGCATTGCGTATGCTAGGTTGCATGATAGATTTGCATTGGTGCATGCCATCCCACTTGTTGCATTGTGTTTGGGATAGGAGTTAGCCCAAACACGGGAAATGAGGGACATTTCGTACTCGAAGTGACGGAACGTGCCTCAATTCCCGGTCGTCAACACTTCGGATTACCCGTGATGGAGTCTAGGCCTTGTTGTGTTGTCATGTGCATTCATTTCACATCGAGTCGTGCAATTCGACTCCTCGGCCATCATGCATCGAGATGCGTGATTGGTGGCACGAGGATCGAGGTGTGCATACATATGTGAAAATACTTTGCCATGCTCCTTTCTTGCTCTCTGTTGCAGCAAACCAGAAATCAGCAGCCTTCTAGAGCTTTGCACAGCATTCCGGGATTAATTGCAAACAGAGGCAAATCGGGGCATCGCGAGGAATTTTCCGACGAGGCGACTCGAGCATGCATGTATCTTTCATCATTCGGAGCAGAGCTGGGGCGGTCCATAGACTTGCACGCTAATTTATTTGCTTTTCTAGTTAATTTGTTAATTAATTAGGGTTTTGTAATATTTAATTATTTATTCGGATTGTAATTATTTATTCGGACTGTATTATTTATTCAGACCCTCTGCGAGTGGCAATGTTGTAATAAGTGTGCGTGTGTGTGATGCATGTCTTCCAACCCCACGTCTTTCTCTCCTTTTATTTACCAGCTTATGATGGTTAGTTTTAGGGCACGTTTCAATTAGCATACTTATGCTCGCATGTTTGCATCCATTCATCTGTCTTGCATGCACCGGGCTCAGCGCATCATACTAACTGTATTGTATTTCAATTTCAAGTTGAATACTTGTTAGCTGTAGCATCATCATATGCCATCTTAGAATAGCGGAGCCTATCTTAGTTGCATTCTTGTATGTGTTGCATTAGGCATCTCAGCATAGTTAGGATTCATGCATGATTTCTAATTAGCTTCTTTCTTTGGCTCGGAGTACTCGGTAAGTGTTTATGCTTTAGCATCTTTGCATGTGTGTGAGTGACTGCCATGATAGCATGCTTGCCATGAGGCTATGTGCTTATATGATATAACTGCCTCAATGCCTGTGGGTGAAGGTTGGGTTATCTGAATTGGAACAATTCATTGACTGCGAGTTTTAAAGCCCATTAGATAGTGGCAAATCACCATGTTTTCTAAGCCCACTTGAGGGTGGCAAAATCCGCATTTTAGCCTACTTGCGAGTAGCGAACCATTTTCGAAACAAACATGAAACGTTTTGTTCCAACTCAGGCGATCTAGTCTATATTTGTATGTTGTGCGCATCACGTAGTAAATCTAGGCTAATAACCGGAATAAGAGCACATAATGTTTTCAAAACTCGATATCATGGTTAGTAGAGGCCGATCTTTGATCGGGCGAGTGGGGGTGCTCACGAAGTGACCTTCCCCAATCGTACCCAAGTTCCCGAGCCGAGGCAACTTTGGTGATGACGAACACGTGGCCTTAGGCAACGAGTCAGGGTTTCCTAAATTTCCCAAAATAAAATATTTAGGTGGCGACTCTGTATCTGGCAAAGCAGTCCATGTTTGGCACTTCTTTCAAAAAATCTATTTTCAAAAACGATTTGCCGGATTTGGACTCTTTGATGATTCATCGGTCTTCAATTGCACTCTGTGAGATTAGATACAGGACCGTGACTTTGAGTCCTGAACTGTAATGAGCCCAAATGAACAAAACGGGGGATCTCCTCCCGGGACGTTCGGGGACGTCTACAATGACGTCTGGTGCGTGTGCGAGGGTCGATAGGTGCTTCCCTCAGTACACGACCTCTTAGTTCTCGTTCTCTCAGACCTGGAATAACGAGTCTTGGAAGTCCGCGATTGAGTGTCGTTTATTCTAAGACTCCTACTTTCTACTTGCGATGCCGTGGTATGTCTACCACGATCTTCCGAGTGGCGAGGGGGCGTGTTGCCTTTGCGCCCCTCTCCTGTTGTCACCCCTTTTCCTTTTATCTGGCTCTTCATTGACTCCATGTCTGCTGCCATCCTCCTTATTAACTCGTCCTGCTCTTTCACACGATCCTCTAGAACTTGAGGGTCCATCTTCCGCCTTTGTCTTTCAGGACTTTGAGAGCGATGGGGGCTGCCGCCCCGTCTCCCCCTTGCATCCCTCCAGGGGTTTTGTCGTTGGGGTTCTAAATCCGCCATGGGAGGGATAGAAGGCAAACCTTCATGCCTCCCATCCCCTTTCGGGGTTTGCCCATCGATAGCTGATTGCGGCAAATCTTCGTTGTGCGCCATTGCTTCCAACTAGAGAGGAAAACTTGATCAAGAGGTTTCCTTCTTTGTGAAGCTTCCCATAGACGGCGCCAATTGTACGAGCGCAGAATAATCTTCTCGTATAATCCTGTTGATCAAGTTTGCACTCCTCCAAACGTCGTCGCTTTGCTCCCTGAAAACACAAACGTGAGCTAGCCGGTGGGTGTGTGCTGGATACCTCTCCGATGCCTAAGTCAACAAAATAGACCAATAGACAAAAGCTCTGTGTATTCGAGAATCAAAGTTGTGTGTTACCTCTACATAGGTTATGTTGTGAGCTTTTATAGTTTTTGCCTGGCACAATCCTAGTAGGACTCTTATTCCTCCATATAGAGTCCTCCTAGGAATCACACTCCTGAAAGATAATGTTTATCCTTTAACACCCCCCTCACTGCTTAAACCAAGTGAGATGGTCTTACCTCGGTTAGATGATAGTATGACCAAGCTAACACTAACCCTTTGTCGTACTTAATCTAGCGCCTTCACATGCAACACATAGCTTGGCTCTTGTTCACTAGTACCTCGGTTTTGTCTGTTGAGATCGAGCTAACTACAGCAAGCTTTGACCGAGCTAACAAAAGCAAGGTCCACCACAAGAAGCCCAAATACCTCGGTTCCGAATACTATGACCGAACTAATTATCACCACTCCGATCGTGGTGACTGTAACCATACTTGGACCGAGCTAACACTAAGGTCCACTTGCTAAGCCCTTTTTGCCACGGCCCATAGAACGGCCTATTACTACGCCTGGGCTTAGCTCGGCCTTAATGCTCTTAAAAACTCCCTCTCAAGAGGCACCTGCCATCTTCAGACACTGCATATACGGCGACATTGTCTGCATGCTTAGATTGCAGTAGCCCACAGGCAGTGAAGGATTGTTAAAAATCACATTCTCTAACATCATTGGATCATAATAAATCAA